>JAXGGA010000222.1:0-282175 GCA_038373865.1 Uloborus plumipes
GACAGTATTCAAGTCTAAAGAAATACTATAAACTGTTAAATGAATTTAACTTGGAAGATAATTTAACTTGAAATATTAACATTGCAAGAAATGTCACAGCCAAATTTCATTTTGAAAGCAACTCTTTCTGTGCAGCCACTGATCATTGAATGAGGGATCTTAAAGACATACGTTTTGGACACTGTTGTTACATCTTCTTTTTCGGGAAAATCAAAACTGAAGCTACACGCAAAAAATCTTCCAAAAAGAAAATAATAAAAATTAATATCAATTTATTTGCACGAAGCAACCAATATATTGTCTAAAAGTAGTTGGCTAAACATTTTGCAAAAAATATCCGATTTCATTGATGCAACAGTTGTTTGAATGGCTTTGAAATACTGATCTACGTCGCTTCAGATGCGATACCATTGCAGTAAATATTCATTATCTGCAGCCAGGTCTCATCTTTAATGAGTTTTTCTTTTTTGTTTGGGGGGAGGGGATATATAAATAGATTTTTCCCTTTTTTCCATATTGTGTATCGTTTCGATATTGGCTTTGGCAGAAGAACCCGAAAATCCTTGATTTGGAACGTTTTGTACCCCATTTGCTTTTTCTAGGTACTTATTTTTTTATTTTTACTTCCTAAAATAAAAGTTACTTCATGTATAATGAAATTAACAAATTTAGTAAATGATTGAGAAGATCCAAGATGGGTTAAGCATTCTAATAAGCTTGCTTACAAATGAGTAAAGTATGTTTCAGTCGTGTTTAGTTTAATTAGAATAATGAATTAACAGATACTATTTCAAGTTAATACCAAGTGACTGAATGCAAGTTAATAACAAAAAACTTCTTTAATTTAAATTGAAAATACTTCTTTTAAAAACTAATTAAATGTTTTACGAATTTTAAAATTGTTATTCTATCAAATAAAATTTAACAAAGAGCTTAGACCCTGGTCAAACCTCTCAGAATAAAAGTGGGTCAAATCTTCCTTAATAGTCAATTTGGAAAAAAAATTAAGGGGTCGCAGTACCTCAAAAATGACCAAACAACCAAAAATGTTTTTATTGCTTATTTCAAAAGTAAAAGTTATTTAAAACACTCGGAAAAAATAGCATTGCTCTATCTCAATTATTTAAAAAGTTATGAGCAACTTTAGGGCATGCACGCTATGTGTTCTAATGTAAAAGCAAGACTTTAAAGTGCTTTTTCTCAATGATCAGTTTTTAGTGTTTCAATGTTACTGGAAATTCTTAGGATTTTTTTCTATAAAATATACAACTTTAAAGCAATATTTTTTGCACTCAACATAATATGATAACAAAACTGTGCATTGAATACGCATTTTATAAATTACTAAAATTTTCAGAGCTTGTCAAACCTTTAAATACAAAATTGTCTAATATTTTTCACATAATAGGTCACAAAATATTTTCAAACCAATATGTTAGAAAATGAATGCACAAATTTTTAGAGGTAACTCTTGTTACCATTTCACAAAAAGAAATTTTGAAATAAGTGCAAAAGCAAGACAGTTTTAGGGTTTTTAAAAAATTGAAATTTTCTTACATTTTTCAAATTTTCAAAAAAAGTTGAAAACATTTTTAAAGTTTAAAAATAAAATATTGATTGTTAAATAAGTGCAAAAACAAAGATTTCGTAGAATTCCGCTTTTCAAGTGAATTAAAGAAAATTATTAGAAAGGTACTGTAACCCCACAGAAAATATTTATAAACCCATAATTAAAAAAGTAAAAGTTAGTAACTATGCAGTTTTTAGCTCATTATTCTGAGTGAACACATAATTAACCCATTAATGCCTGGCATTTTTTTTCCAAAGATATTTTGTATACTGGTTACAAACAGTGTTTAATGGTCAGGAAAAATAATTAAAATTTTTTTTATTAAGGAAAGAAAAATCGTCCATTAAAAGTTACGATATCCCCCAGAGGGTACATACTTTTTTTACTAAAATGTCTTTCTGTCTACGATATAATATTAAAAAAGACATTTTATAAGAAGAAATAAAATCAGCAATTAACATAAACTGGGAAGCTAGGAATAACTTTGAAAACTTAGCTTTTTTTCTTGAGATTGTGAACTATGTAATTTTTGATAAAGATCATAATTAAACGGCTACAGAACGTACTTTACAACGGTTATGTGCTGCAATCTGTTAATAACGAATTGACGCAATACCAAGGTACTAATTAAACACTATTATTTGATTGAATTGTTCATTTTGGGGAAATTCAGACCCTTTTTGGACCGTTCCTAAAAAGGGACGATAGACATTAATGGGTTAAACAGTTTTGTTTATGATTCTGACGATATGTACAAGAAAGATGAACTTGCAACAAAAAAAGAATCCTCAAAAACACATCACATGCGATTGATTTAGCTTGAAAAAAAAAAAGCTTTTGAGTTACTTGATACCATGTTACCAAATGGTGCTCATCAGATAAGTAAATGTTTAAATATGAAAAACAAAGGGTGGGTTAAGGCCCGTCATTTACGGGGGGCAGGGGTTCAATCCCCCCCCCGACTTTGGGAAATCAATGTATTGGCATATAAGTGGACCCTTTGCCACCCCCCCCCCCTGGAAAAATTCGAAATGACGTCCCTGGGTGGGTCAAACCTCCCTAGCTTCCACGAGCATAGGGTTGATAGCTAAGTAGTTTACTTCATCATTTCATATCACTACTACCTCATCGTAATAATGGGATGCAAGGTTCTGGGTACAAAAAGTTACTACAATCCTATAATATAGGAGCGAAAAGCTTTCTTAGCTCACACTCCAGTATTTGTTACGTACTTTGTTATCTTATTTAAGGCAAAACATAAAAAAACAACACTATCCATATTCCCTTGAAAGCATCTCTTGGATAAAGTAGTTGAAAAAGTAGAGAGACATTATTGTTCTAAAATTTGACATTTTGTTAAAAATCAGCAATAACTCTTTGGGTCATTCCACGTCAAATCGCCTAAGGCTATGTGCTGTCATATCTCGGATTTTGTTCAACATTTTTTTACGGATAGATACCTATGAGATAAGCTCAAATTATTTTTTTTAGATTTTTTGAATAAAAATTTAGGGTTGTAGAATTTTTTGAAATTTTGATTTTTTCAGAATTTTTGCTTTTTTATTTTTGGTATGCATTTTGAAAAAGCTCTATAACTTCCTCATTTTTCATTCAATTAAGCCAGTTTACGTATCATTTTAAAGCTAATTATTTTCTCCTTCAATATTAGTGACAAAAATAAGATTGTGAAAAATAGAATTTTGCCAATGGTCGTCTGAAGTCAGATTTTGTGCTTTTTCAATTGGTATGTTCAATAGGTCATATCTCCGGAGTACCAACTAAGAACTGCCCAATTTTTTTTTTCAGTAATGACAACATCATATACTTTTTATGTATAAAAAATTAGGAGGGTATTTTTCGTTGTTTTGGAATAAAAAATTCAAGTGGGTTTTTTCAGTTGGTATGATCAATAGGTCATATCTCCGGACTACCAACTAAGAACTGCACGCCATTTTTTTTCTGTTATGACAACATCATACCCTTTTTATGTATAAAAAATTGGGAGGGTGCTTTTTGTAGTTTTGGAATAAAAAAATCAAACGTGATTTTTCAGTTGGTATGATCAATAGGTCATATCTCCGGATTACCAGTTAACAACTGCGCCAATTTTTTTTTCTATAATGAAAACATCATAATGTTTTTTATGATCAAGATATTAGAAGGGTGTTTTTTGTTGTTCTGAAATTTAAAAAATATATTGAATTTTTGAAACAAATTTCTTTGAAAATAAAGTTTTCGACAAGTTTAAAAACTCCGTAAAATTAAAAAGAAAAAAAATATGCTATCACAAGGAAGACCACGACATGGCAGCTGAATGGCATTTCTTTGCCACGAGTCATGGCAAGAATGCATGCGATGGAGTAGGGGGCGCAATAAAACGGCTTGCAATAAGAGCAAGTCTTCAAAGAACTCTCGAAAGACATATTTTAAATGCACATGATCTATTTCAATTTGCCTCTCAAAACATAAAGGGGATACAGATGTTTTTCGTTACAGCAGTGGAAGTGGTTGCAAATGAAGATTTTTTGAAGCAAAGATATGAAAGAGCCTTAATAATAGTAGGCAGCAGAGAGAATTACTTCTTCAAGCCATTAGACACGAAGGGTATATTAGTGAAGAAGGTTTCTGTGTTTGAAAAACCTTTTGTTGCCACTGTCGGAACATCGTAGAAATAAAGATTGTTATTCATGAATTTTTTATGCTTTCATTTGATAACAAATTATAAAATGTTACGTAGATTTCAGAATAATGGAAAACAAATATAATTTTTTTCCAACCACCAAGAGCTCGCGAGTCTTTCTTTGTCAAACTATGAATGAAAGTATATTTAAAGACATTTCAGTTTCCTTTATCGTAATTCCTATCGGTTGGAGTGGCTAGCAAATAATTACTGAAGAGCAAAATAATTCTGCAGCGACTTTTCACTATCAAAGCATGCAAGCAATAGAACAATATAAAACTACCATCAAGTATTTGAATGTAATAAATAGGATACATTTTCATCTGCTTGTGACGTGTGAATCTCAAATTTAAGTTTCAAAAGTTGATTTTAAAGTAAAGTTTTTTGAAAAAAACATGTCATATTTTTATTTCAAAATAACAAAAAAACTTCGTTCTAATTTCTTGATCATAAAAACATCATGATGTTTTCATTATGGAAAAAAAAATGGCGCAGTTGTTAACTGGTTTTCCGGAGATATGACCTATTGATCATACCAACTGAAAAAACACGTTTGATTTTTTTATTCCAAAACTACAAAAAGCACTCTCCCAATTTTTTATACATAAAAAGGGTATGATGTTGTCATTACAGAAAAAAAAGTGGCGTGTAGTTCTTAGTTGGTATTCTGGAGATATGACCTATTGATCATACCAACTGAAAAAACACACTTGAATTTTTTATTCCAAAACAACAAAAAACACCCTCCTAATTTTTTATACATAAAAAGTATATGATATTGTCATCACTGAAAAAAAAAAATTGGGCAATTCTTAGTTGGTACTCCGGAGATATGACCTATTGAACATACCAATCGAAAAAACACAAAATCTGACTTCAGACGACCATTGGCAAAATTCTATTTTTCACAATCTCATTTTTGTCACTAATATTGAAGGAGAAAATAATTAGCTTTAAAATGATACCTAAACTGGCTTAATTGAATGAAAAATGAGGAAGTTATAGAGCTTTTTCAAAATGCATACCAAAAATAAAAAAGCAAAAATTCTAAAAAAATCAAAATTTCAAAAAATTCTACAACCCTAAATTTTTATTCAAAAAATCTAAAAAAATTAATTTGAGTTTATCTCACAGGTATCTATCCGTAAAAAAATATTGAACAAAATCCGAGACATGACGGCACGGCCGACTATTTAAATTAGGCGATTTGACGTGGAATGAGCCCTTTTCTTCTCTTTAAATTATTTTGCCAACAACGTTCAAAATCATTTCTTCCCATATTTCCTCGGAACTTCAGCTATCATTTCAAATTTCTTTCTGAAAAATTTTATACATGAATACCGCGTTTTTATTCCTAAAAATATTTTCATTCAATATTTCTCGAATAATGTAGGCACTATACATTTATCACGGTTTTAAACATAATCTAAATTTGATAGAACCAAAAATTGACTAAATATATGTAACGTAAATTTGGTTTATAATGAAAGAAAATAACCTATTGCGGAAAAAACAGAAAATATTTAAAACACTGGTTTCGGACTGCAAGCAATGTGTTTCATATTGAAATTGCATGTAACATTATTTAGATCAGTAAACAAAAGGTACACAATGAAATTTTAATACGTTCTGAAGCAAATTTAATAGGGTATTTTAAAGCGAGTCATTTAAAAACATCATTAGCATTGAGACATTTTGCTCCTTCATTGAATTTACACGTGAAAAATAATACAATTGGAGCCATTTTTCGGAAATCAACTTCAAAATTAATATTTGAATGGTTTTAAATTAGTCATAACAGTCAGTCACACAGTCTCATTATTGAAATAATAAATTTTGTTTCAAAAATACATTTTGAGTATGGGCACTTATTTGATTACATAGTTTTTCTAAGAGATAAAAATTAATAGCCGAAATTAAATCATGTCATAAAAATATTAATAAAAGAAAAAAAAAACAGAATAATAACAAATCAAATCAACCAGCTTTAATTTTATTTTATCTGCATACTCGAAAATGAAACATTGGTTTTAGCACAAACCAAGTTAATTCAGTAAAACACCATGTAACAATTAAATGAATATTTACATACTTCACAGCAAAAAAAAAAAAAAAAAAACAGAAAAATTAACTCAGATTAATCGTATATTCATTATGCGTCTATCGAGTAAATATCACAAAGTCGGAGTTCATATCTTTCCCTATTTTATATGCATAAGATATATTTCACTTTATGAGATGGACATGCCTAGGCTCCATTATGAAATGCCATCCTCTGTTCGGACGCTCGAATGTAGGAGAGGAGGCAAATGAGGGGGAAGGTGTCAAGATATGAATAATTTCTTCGGGGACCCCTTATTCTCTTAGCACCTTACGGTATTGTTCTCTGTTCATATGCAAATTGCATTAACATATAGCTGCTAATCTTCAAAACTATTGTGTGACTCTCAGGAGGAAGTGAGTGCGCTGAAAAGCCACGGAATGAATAAATTTAATTAGGCAGAAATCTAGTGATTAAGCCATCATTCTCAGCTCTTTATGGCAAACATGAAATTTATTCAGTAATGTGTATAACATTGTTTTTTTTAATGAAAAACGCAGGGAAGATAGGTTCTTGTCGTGCTTTCAGTTTAGGAGTAAATTAATGATAATTTATTAATGAGTAGGTTCGGTAGTTAACTTAATCTCCCGGTGAAAAGCCTTATAGTCCGGGTTGCCAGACGTCCCGGATTTCAAGGGACAGTCCCGTTTTTCGAAATATTGTCCCGCGTCCCGGGGAGCCTTGATACGGGACGGCTAAAGTCCCGTATTCTGGCTAGAAGCAGCATTTTGCAAAACCAAACATTATTTTCAGAAAAAAAAATGAAGTAAAACAAAAAATGTGAAATAGAGTGATAAGAAAATTGATTGAATTGTTATATTTTCCTGTTATGAAGTAATGTTAGTGTTCTATTCATTTAGAACATAAATTACTGTGACAATCAATTCAACAAACGTTCATTGTAAAAGTGATGTATCTCTTTTGTACATGATTTTACTATGCCTTATTATATAAAAAGCCCTTCTCAATTTTTCAATTTTGCAGAAATATATGTGTTCAGCTACTATTAGTCACTAGACTTTTTTTTCTTTTTTTTTTAATCAATCAATTTCATTTTTTTGAAATTGCTTCGCTTCGCTTTTATGCTAAAAGATGTAACTAAATGTTATTCCACTTAGCAAACAAATACGCGTTTTAAAAACATAAAGATGCACAGTTTTTACAATGAGCGACAGAAATATAAATTATAGTGAGTTTTATGGCATCCTAAAGACCATCAAAACTTAGAAAGAATTGTTGCAACAGTAAAATCTAGTAGCAAATATGATTTTTAAAAAAGGAATTTTCCGAGGTTATATAACAATAATTATCATGTTATAATATGGACAAAACTAGGGATGCACCGATAAGCAAATTGGTGGATTACCGATTACCGATTAATCGGTCGTTGATAATCGGTCGATTAATCGGCTGAGCCGATTAATGATAAGGATAGTTGTTTTTAATATTACCAATTTTACCATTACTCTTTTTTCTCTCTTATACATTATACAATTCCGAGTTTAGAAATAGTATATAATTTATTTCCGAAAGAAATTTTTTTCCCATTTTCCTAATTTTCACAAAATAATTTCGATATTTTATCAAGCTTCTCAGAACTAATTTTCATATTATTGTCAATAACATTACATTAACACATTGTTAGTTATGTTAATTGGACATAAAATTAAAAAAAGGGGAGTGGCAGTCTGCGGTGAGCACTACAATTTAGTAGTAATTTTAATTTAAATTTTTTAATAATTAGTAGCAATTTAATTCAAGACTTTATTATTTGTGCAAATTAGAGGTTATCTAAAAGCACTGTACTAAATAGAAAACTGTCGCCACATGAAAAATGTTGCAACATTGTCTATGTATATGTATTCAAAGTAGGAGAATTAATTTATTAAAAACTTTATATCAACTGTGAGGATTATTATTACTGTTAATAAAGTTATTTATCTTAGTTTCTTAGTGAAGGTATACTTTGAAGAATAGTATTTAAAAAATATTTTTTGCCCGATTAATCGGCCCGATTTCACCGATTATTAAGAATCGGCAATGTGGCCGATTATGGCCGATTAATCGGTACTGCCTATTAATCGGTGCATCCCTAGACAAAACTGTACAAAAGATATTGAATACTGATTGTTTTTGTTTGTTTTAGGTTAACTTCTCATAGTGAGTTAAAGTAGTAAGGTTTAAGTCTATGTCTACTCAATTGTAATCAAAATTTTTGTTAATGACTCATTAAAATTCTTTTGCGTTCAAATTTCCCCATTGGTAAGTCTAGCTTTTTGAAAAAGTACATACTAAACATTAGTCATCAGTAGAAGCGATTATTATATCTTTCACGCCAATGCTGGCCCGTCATTTGGGACATCAGGACGGGTGCTGGTTGGTCAGTGGACTCTCCCTGGTTTTGGAAATCAATGTATTTACTTATAAGTGGGCGTGGCTTTTGCTTTTTTTGGTATAATTTACATTGAAATTTGGTATAATTTACCCCCCCGCCCCACCGACAGGCAAAATTTGAAATAACGGACCTGCTTCAAGGGGGTTAACAAGAGGGAAATACGAATTTTCACAATAATTAGGGGAAAACCTTTCCCCACCAATATACATGACGAAAAATAACCATGCAATGGTAAAAAATGAAGTTTTTATTCATATGACCATTGTGTATTTTTTTTCTTCATTTTTATTTGTGAGAAACTTTTAATATCAAAGTCAAGGTTGCAAAATTTCAATCCTTAGACTTCATCTCTCAATCCCCCCCCACCCCCCCAAGAACCTGTCTCGTATTTACTGTTCTTAAATCTGGCAACCCTGCTTATAGTATATATTTAATTTAAAATAAGAAAAAAAAACTATTAATTCTTAAAGAAATACTGTAAGATGGGGTGAATCGGAACACTTTTCAGCTTTGATCATGAAAAAAGGTTTTAAAACTTTTTCTAATCTTTTTTTTTTTTTTTTTTTTTTGGGTAAAATCTTCAGTCTCGAATTGCTTGTCTTGCTTTGATATTCCAAGCAAAAACAAAGCATGTTGAGCAGTTTTTATTTATATGTATAAATTTTTAGAGGTGTTATGTTTCACCCCGCTGATAGGGTTAATCAGAACAGATAAATACTGCCAAATACAGGTATATTTTCTATTAAGTGAATTCTCAGTGAACTCTCACTTATACACCGCCTCAATTATGCGCCATGCTCACTCATACGACGAATTTAAATGGTCCCAGCACATACCATAGCAAAATAATGATAGTATCATTCGTTTATGCTTCGCTCTAAAGATAAATATTTCACTTATGCGCCGAATTTTCCCCAAAAGGGAAAAAAAAATATTTTTTTAAAACACTTTTTTACACTTTTTTTTTTTTTAAACTTTTTTTTCACTTTTTTCTTTAATCTTTCGCCTTTATTGCTTCATTGCTAACGGAAGGCGTTTTTCCCGCATGAACTAGATTTCTTAGAGGGACAATTACCTATTTTGGATCGTTTTAACCTTTTAACTGTCATGCCCGAGATCGTCTCGGGCACAGCTGGTTTTCGAAAATGTCATGCCCGAGTATTATTCCGGGTATTTTTTTTTTTTTGAAAGCATCGTATTGTTATACCCGAATATATATCGGAAGACGTTTATTTCGGCTTCATCTCTTTGTTAAACCCGACTGTTTCTCGGGTTTGTGCTTGGAAAAGTGTTAAAAATCAATATAACTTGACAGTTAAAGGGGTAAATAAGGGAACATTTTGTAATTAGGTATGCTACAATTTTTGTTTTCTCCTAATGATTGTAGTTCCGTTACAGTCATTGCCAAACCGTAGTAATATGTCCCTTATCTATAGAAACATTCATATTCATTCTCTTATTAGAACCTGTGTTGCGTTTTAGTCCTTTAAACAGGCTTGTTCACTTATTCGTCTCTCTCACTTATGCGCCTTTTTCTGTTGGTCCCTTGGGCCGGCGCATAAGTGTATCACTGTATTTGTCAAAAATCGAAAATAATTTTGAACTTTTGGAGGATTAAAGTTAATTTTTGGAAAATGCAATTGAACTGAAAACAGAGATTTAATATAAATTCAAGTCAGTCATGTCGTCCACAAATATTACCACGTTCTTTACTCGACCAGTTGCTGCTTGGTCTAAGTTTTGTCATAACATCTTCGAGGATCTGTTGCTCATTTTTTTGAAAACTCTAGGTTTCGGACCCTCCTGTAAAATCTTCCCACCTATTCATCATTGTGGGTGTACAGGATTTTTGCTACATAAAGCCCTTATGACTTTTTCTGGTTTTTTTTTAATACAAGGAGGTCTCAAGGAGCAAAAAATAAATAAATAAATAAATCTGGAACCTTGTGGCAATTTAAGATCAAGTTCCCCATCAAAAGGGATACACACTTATAAACCCTTATCACTATTGGAGAAATCTTGGAAGAATTGGGGTTGGACTCTTAATTTTTCAAATCTGTCGTTTTTTTTTTAATATTCTTTTAATACATTTGACTCTGTACAACCGGACAAACTGTTCCAATTCACTCCACAAATCGCTTTTCAAAAACATCGTACATAATTCTTCCTTTTTAAGACACAATTAAAACTAATTGTCAATTCTCGCGTGGTAAACTCTAAAGCTCATACATATACATAGTGGAAAAATACCACTCTTAGGTTTTAAATATGAAGAGACGCGTACTGGCACTGGCATTCAAATGCGATGAAAACTCAATGCTTTCTAGGGTTCCGTGTACAATCATGCTCATAAGGCAGCAGTGATGAGAGAACGACAAGAGTCAATTGTTCTTACTTCTCATGATATTACATTTCTAAAAAAAATAACAAATAAGAACCAAAAATCCAAACCCGTATATTTACGGAGAACTTCTTTAATCCTTTATGTCCCAAACTAATTTAACAATGATTTTTTATACATTTTTTTAGTTATTTGAGTTGAAAATACATCAAAAAATATTTTTAGCGAGTAAAAAAAACATTGAAAATGTTGTGGGTCTAAGGCTCCCTACGCCTCGGGGCTCACATGAAAACTGTTTCCGATCGCATGTATCAATTTTCTTCCTGTCAGCGTAGTACAAGGAATGGTACTAAAAAGTTTCAGCATGATTCCAGCCATAATACTAAATTAATATAATACTAAATTAATACTAAATAATGCTAAATTAATACTTCATAATACTAAATTAATATAAGCGGGACTTTGAGTCCCATCGGGGCATAAAAGGTTAAATAGTAGGGAAATTTTGATCTGACTCACCCCACTGTTCCAATACACCCCGTTTTACGGAAACATTCGTATTTAAAATAGTGCACCATGTTTTGGATAACGCAACAACGTTTTCTATTTATTATTATTATTTTTAAAATCATAACTCTAACTGTGAATGGAGTAATGGTGGCTAACTGTAAATGGCTAACTGTACATGCTGAGAAATAATACTAAAATGACTGATAATAAATAATTCGGATTAAAATCTTATCTATAACTCAGATATATGTATTATATAATTTTAGCAGAATTACAATTTAAGATCAATTTCCAGAGGTACTAAAATGTAAAGAAAAAGCGATCCAAGAATCAATGAAAACTATTTAGTGACCTGAAAAAGCAGAAATCAGGAAAAAGGTTTTGGTCATCTCAAGGGAGTTTAAAAGAAATGAAACTGCTTTGCTGCAGAAACGAAATCTTGTGAAGAATAAAAAGACAGAAAATCGAGCTGAGTGCTTACTTTTACTGGTACTGAAACTAGCCTGAACAAGAAGCTGATTTATTTAAATTTAAAGACATGGAGAGTAGATTTAAGGGAAGGAATTATAAGGTACAAATAAACCAAAGTGTAAATGATTGTTTTTTTCCTATGAGGTTATAAAGTCAGCATGCACTACGTTCAAATTTTTATCGCACTTAGAAATGAAATCGCACTTTAGAATTCCAATTAATTATTTAACGAACAGAGCAGTTTGCTTTTTCTTTTTTTTACCTGGAATCAAAATAGCTTTAATAATTAAGTGGGACTAAGATTAAGCACACGCCCTTTGGCTTATCCGAAAAAAAAATGCTGAACTCTTCAAATTGAAAAACAAATTAGAAAAGATGTTCACATGCATCACATTTTTATAATGACTAGAATGTTGAACTTTGGCTTACTCAGCTTTAAATAATGGAACAATATTTTACATTTTTGCCTTTTTTCCTTGAAGTTTAAAACCAAAACGAAGTGTAGAACTATTAACGAAAGTAATACTAAGCGGGAAAGAATATACCAGACATATAAATATTATTAATTGAAATCTATCAATAACATGGCGCATATAATGAAGCGTAAGAGTTTAGATAAACAATACAATACTCATAAAAAAAAAACCCTCCCCCATCCTATTCGTTCATGCAGCAATATATGCAAAAACTACTACAGTAGAACCCGCTTATTAGAATATCGGTTAAAAGAATATCCCGCATAATACGATACAATTTCACCAAAGTTTGACCAAACCGCTATAATGTATTATTTCACTACCGGATAATGAAATATCCCGCTTATTAGAATATTTTTTCGCGACAAAAGGGCTATTCCATTAAGCGGGCTCCACTGTACTTTAAATAATAATTATGTATTTGTTTGGCATTGGCTTACATTGCTAAAATGTGAATAGATTTTTTCAGGATGAACACAATTCTGGATATAAAGCATTTCATAAAAAATAAAGTGCTCAAAAATGACAAATATTTTCATACATTTATACATTTTCGTTATCAGATTTATAGTTTCATGTTTAGGATAATTTTTGTGTAATTGGTTTCATTTAACTGTTGTGATAAAGTTTTTTGAATGGCTTTAAATTTTTAATTTTTAACTGATATTTAAATTAATAATTAAACTATTATCTATCGCTTAATGTGTTTCATTACAAAAGAAAACTACCCGTTTACTGGAAAATCTACACATTGTAAAACATTTGTGTGTAACTTTACTATTTAAAAGCAGTGGCAGCATATCTGCATCGAATGCAATGGAGTAATTTACCTGATAAAAACAAGTTTAACGCTACGCATCTCTCATTATATTATTTTATTATTTAAGTTACTCCATTGCATTAGAGGTAGCTTTGCGTGCAAAATGCTGCCACCCCTTTTACAGGATATGTTACTAATTGTTTTCCCATTGTAGAAAACTATCAATTCCATAAACTAGTAACAATACAGATTCACTGTAAGTTCTGCATTGTAACGTTACAGTTCAACGCTATTTCAGTAACGTTACTGAAGAAGGAGCTGTATCGTTACAAGAAAAGTTGATAGAATCCCAGTTTCCTAGATATTTATGGTAAAAGGATTGTTTTTTCTTGTGTGCATACTTTTTTTTCTACAGCACTTTTTCTACAGCATGAAAAAAAAAATAATAATAAATAAATAAATAAATATTTAAACTTAAATTTATTTTATGTAACCCAAAAAATCGGTAAATATGAAAATAGTTAAGCATTGAATTAAATCGAGATATTGTAAAGAAAGAGAAATTAAAAAGATAGCGAGAGAGAAAAATAATGAACTTATGTCATAAGTATAATAACATCTCTGACAGAATCTACATATATCTTTTTTTGAGATGATAAAATTGTTTAGACGATTAAGGTGATTTGAAAAATTTGTTTTACTTGTTAAATTTCTTCGCGCCATATTTATGTCTAATTCGCGAAAATATTATTTACTTTCAAAACATTGGAAAAAAAAGAAAAGAAAAAAAACCGAGATATGTCTAAAAATGAAACTTTTGCAGCTCATTTACAAAATAAAACATAAAAAAAAGACACAAACTAACTTTAACGGCAATCTCTTTTAACGCAAAACATATACAGAGCTTTGACTTGCGTCTTTTTTGTTTCGATTACTTTAAGTCTGCTTTCTCAATCGGCCTATTATTTTTTTAAACATTTATACTAAAATTCTATATTAGTTAACGTTATAGGGTTAAGCATCAGTAACATGACTCCGTTTTTCAAGCTAATTACTTTTATTAGACAACAGATTTTATCTTTTTTAAATGAATCAATGTCTAAAAAAATTTTAATGACTAAGTAACGACAAATGCTTTACAAAAACCTTTAACATTCGGATAATTTCTAATCCTTTCACACTGATGTTTTCAGAAAAAGATTAATTATTATGAACACCAAACATTAAGTATTTTGACAGACAGATAGCAATATTTTTTGGAAACTAAATAAGAATTAAATTTTACAGTTTAAAATTAAAATTTCCCGAAATTAATTCCCATTGAATTTTAAAAGAATTTCACAGAAAAGGCAAAAAAGTGTTTTTGATTGAATGTTACGCATTATTTGGTAATTGTCAGTAATTAAGAACTGTCTCGTAATAAATCACTTTATAAGAATGAAGAACGAATGCTACCAAGACAGCTGGGGCTGTAAGTTACTACTTATAATTATTATTTATCAAACAAATAGCATATGTTGATGATTAATTTCACTACGTTACTGAAGAACTTGTTTCATACACAATAAAGCGGGGGGTCGGGCAGGGGTCAATTGCCGAGCCCCTTGCTTTGAGAAATCAATCTTTTTACATATAAATGGATGTGGTTTTGTTTTTTTCAGATAAAATTGCATTTGTTTGTCCCCTTATTTAAAAACCTGAAATCATGGGCCTGCATGCACTTTAGAAAGCTTACTGGACAATCATTTCGTTTTTCAAGTACAAATACATAAAAACTCTATACTGAAGTAAACAAATTAAAACATTAATTTTCAAAAAAAAATATCAAAATAAAGTTAATTAATTAGAGCAATTTTTGGTATTTAATTCGCATTAATCTATTTTTTAACATCCTATTCATTTATTGCAAAGGCCTAGAAATACCGCATAAACTCCCGCCATTTTGGATCCTGGAATTCAAAACTAATTTGAAGCGCTTACTCCATGAGAAGCTCTTTGTGCTTTATGAAACTCATAAAGCTTTCTTCGAAGTCAAAATGCATACAATCCCTTTGTTATATACGAAGCTGAAATACCAACCCGGATTTGATGAAAAGAAGAGCATTATCTTTGATGGCCAAATGACGTTTCTCTTTTCTCTGGCATTACGTTTCAATGGTTTTATTACGTCAGAAATGTTTAGAAAGTCAGAACCCATGAAACTGGAAGCGAGATATAGGGTTGGTAATATTGCTGTATTATGAAATGTGTTTATTTAAAAATGAAACTGGTAAAGATTTCAATTTATGTAAAGGACCCAATTTCGCTACTAGAAAAATAAACACAAAACCAACAGATAAACAGACTGTAAGGAGTCAACTGCAAAAAAAGGTAATTTCATTAATTATTAAATGCTTAGCAGCTGTTCAAATTGTGTCTGGTATGCAGGACACCACGCCAGAAAAAGTTAATGAGTTGATAGCAGCCATTAAGAGGGAATATGCTTAATGCCAACAGTAATGGTTATACTCTTAGTGTTTTACATTTACTTCAAAAATCCCAATTCTTGTTAATGTTTAAACGACAAAATCTTCACGATCTGGAAGTCAAATGCTAATTATATGTTATCATAATTACTTTCTTCTATATAGAAGAAATGTGTGGCAGAAACTTGAGCAAGGGTTCCACGGAACACACTTTGGGAATGTCTCACAGATTATCATAAGCACTTTTTAATATTTAAAATTTATTTGACACGAAGCTTGCGGTATTTTGTTTGAAAAAGGATTGTAAAAGAAATCGATAAATATAAGTCCAAAAGCTATGTGCTTATGTAAAGTTCTTTTCTTCTTTTTTTTAATCATTTTCGAAAATATTTTTCGTTAAAAAAAGAAAAACAATCTTTCGAGGCAAAACAAACTGCGTCTTTGTCGCAAAAAGAAAAACCGCTCTAAGGTGTGCAAAGAAGAAAGCCCCATTACAGCTTTTTTTTATTTAACGGTCATTCATCATTTTTGTGTCACCTAGCAACCTGAAGATTCATTTTGTCTCGTGATTTATGCCGATGTCACGGACTGAGCAAGAAAGCAGGAATGTCAGCAACATGTGTGATTGATTTTGGTTGACTTCCGGTTCAGACTGTAAGTATGTGCTATTGTAGCACTGTTCACAAGGTTTGAAGAAAAGGGCGGAAGCAGACTAAGCCAACGAAATTGTCTTCATGTTTTGTGGCGTAGTTTTTTATCTTTAAAGACTGAAATAAAATCTGAAAATAAGTAACATGAGTGTAATTGGAAAACATTAACATGAATTTCACCAATAATACTATTTTTATGTGTTACATCAGTTCTTTCTTTCTCATAAACGACGTTTTACTCTTTCCAACTAGTTTTGTTTTTCCTTTAATAAATAAGAAAAAAAAAGCCTCAATTTAACATGAGAATATTATACATCGCCCTTTTCTGCTAATCTGTGCTGCTAATACCAAACAAAATGTTCGTATCTGTGTATGTATGCATGTTTTTGACTTGCCTTAGCAAAAATGCTGATTTGACGATTTTCATGAAATTTAGCGCATACTTTGGAGCATGGGAGATTGGCATTGACAATATGAAAATTTTTGCTCCTAAAATGACTGATTTATGAGTTTTTACACGTGCAGGTGTTATTTTATAAATGGTGCTTATAATCATAAATATTTATTAGCATAATTTTGACACTGCTTCAAAGTTTATAACAAACGGCGAACATAGTAATTGATATCAAAACTTGACCTTTATTTTAAATTATCAAACCTGAGTTTGATTAACTAGGCACGTAAATTCGATTTCGTGAGCTTGTGCAGTTGACGTTTGCACACTATTGACACTGAAAATTAACTACATGGAGTACACAGTAATGCAGCTCTTGATCTAAGTTACTGATTCATGAATTATAAAGCAATGAAACTTTAATTTAGAATAATATTTTAAGAATGAATTTTAACACAAGTTGATTAGAAACATTGATTAGGCGCGATAGGTTTCTAACCAAACCAAACGATTCCAAACGATATCATATGGACTATAAATTGCTGATATTTCAAATTTATCATGTAGTCAACACCATACATTTACGACCTTAACATTTGACTGCTACAAAGTGACAATTAATTCATATTTAAAAGAAAAAAAAACTTTAGTAATTCTCATCACGATACTACTTATATATCTTTAAAGTTTCAGGACAATTTTGAAGGTATTAACTATCAGACTCGACAATCAAAAATCGAAACTGAAAACTAAGCAAACACCCATTACTCCAAAAACTACAGTTCAGACTTGTTTCCGATTTCAATGCAAAGCATCAACTTCTTCACAACTAGTTCTGACATTATCCGTATGTAACGAAAGCATGCATAAAAATAAATGTACTCGTTGTTGGAAAGAGTTATCATATTACATAACTTTATCATATACATGGTGACAAGAAATAACTTGGACTAAGTTTGAAACCAAATATCTGTAAATACCACTAAACTTTTAATGATATTGTGATAAGGAATAGATATTAGAAAGCTACTCAGTAGAAGTAAGTAAGTTAGTTGGGATAACTATTATGGTTCGCAAACGATCTGACATACTTGAATTACATAAGCAAAAAACGAAAAAAATATGAAATTGTTCAACGATTGAAAAAGGATAAGCACACGATTTCTTTACAATTAAAAGGTTAAAAAACTCGAACATGACGGTGACAGGTCAGGAAGAAAAAGAAAACGCACAGTTAACACATCTAGCAACCGGAAAGCGATCAAAAAGCGAGATTAACGAAATCCTAGGATTTCAATGAGAAAGGTTGCCCTGCAAAAGAGGAAAGAACTGTTCAAGCAGGCCGCAGATGATCGATGGAAAACATTGGTCTTCACAGATGAAAAACTGTTCTCAATTTAACAAGCTCAAAATAGCCATAATGATAGAGGTCGGTCAGCAGAAGCACCTGGAACTTCTTGAATTATTGCACTCGTCAACGACCCCTATCTGCAATGGTTTGGAGTTGGATATGTGCTAGTGGGGAAACACCACTTGTTTTTGTTGATCATGGGATATAAAAAATAATCAGCAAACATACCGCAAACCCATTTTGGAGGACGCTGTCTTACCTTGGTCTCAAAAGTTCTTTGAAAACCAAAAATGATCCTTCCAACAGGATTTTTCACCTGCATACATAGCTTAAGACTCTTAAGATCATTTTCCGAACGTCATTGGAGCTCAAGAATGGCCCCCGTATTCCCCAGATTTGATCCCAATGGATTATTCTGGTTGGTTTATCTTGGAGATAAGGGTGTGTACTAAACCTCACAAAACTTTGGCAGCCCAGCAAAAATTCTTATGGAAGGAAAGGGATAAAATATCAATGAGTGAGTTGCGGCCCGTAGCCGAAAATTTTGTGACACGCCTAAAGCTCTGTATTAATACGGTAGCCGATTTGAAAACGTTTAAATATATTAGACAAAATAATGTATTCATACTTATTTTGAAGATTGGTAGCAATAGTTTCATTAGAAACAAAGGTATAATGTACGATGTGTGTCCAAGTTATTTTTTGTGTCCTTGTATTTGGGAAAATAATTTTGGCAGAAATTAAATACCATAAAAATGCAAAGTAACAACATGGCAGTAAAGGAGTTACGGAAATAAAGAATTGACTCATGATAACGTCCAAATTCTAGAAATACACCGCCCGGTAGCTTCTATTTCCTCCTTACACTAATTAATATTTTAACTTACTTCTCACGCTTCCTATTTCAGAAAGGAAACACATACATTCTTTGTTATATTGAAAGAATTATGAAAAAAGGTGAAAATATGAACATGTAAGAAAAGTAACAAAGCATTTTTGTTCTGTGAGTAAGTATTCAATGCTTGGTGATTGCCACTAGCTATGTGAACTATTGCATAGTTTCTTAGAGCATCGTTCTTGTGTCTCCTAGCAACCCAAAGATTCATTTCGTCTTCCGACTCATGTCGGCGTCACTGACCGAACAAGAAAACAAGGATCTCATCACAATATATGTGATAAACTCTATTTAGCTTCCGGGTAAAGACAATGAATATGTATTTCGGGGACATTTAGAATGCTACCGAAATGGAAGGCATTGGGCCTCAATGGACATTTTCCGATGATTCAGATGTTTTGTTTAATTTTGTCAACACGAGCTGAAGTTGCAATTCTGAAGTTAATTGAAATGTGTCATGGTATGTTATCCTTATATGACACATAAAGCATGCGTAATGATTATTGCAGTGTTTAAGAAACTGAACTTCCTACTGATTAAATTATAGTAATAAAGTGCACACATAAATCTTAGGCTGTGGCTGGCATACTGTACCCATAATTAAGTGTGAAAAGTTAGGATTGATAATAACGAAATGTGATGAAATAATAGATACGGAATAAAACTTAATAACTAATACGCAACATGACTGCATGATGGATTATATCTTATTGTACATCTATATATGCAAATGAGAAAAAAGTAAATTTATATTTCTTGTTTAAACTGAAATCCGACAACGCATCGCATGTCTTTTCATCATTTATTTTGCACTGAAAAAGGCGTTCTTTTTTTGTAACATTAAAACAAGTGTATGGAGAAAAAATTTGCGAAAAGTTTTGTGCGAATATATGTTGTTACTTTTAATTTTTAATTATATATATATATATATATATATATATATATATATATATATATATATATATATATATATATATATATATATATATGTGTGTGTGTGTGTGTGTGTGTGTGTAGTTAAAGAAACATATAGAAAAAGAAAAATAAACTCCACCACACAAGTCAAAAGGCGCCTGTGGCAGCTCTTTGAAACTGGTAGCGAGCATATTTTTAATTAGAAGTATAAACCTTTGCGAAAAATTAGTTGAAAAACTGAAGTATTGAGAAAATTCCCAAAACACCCTGGGGCCTTCATCAGGGGGGCTCCCCTAGGGTAGGGACAAGTGAAGTGAGATGTTTCTAGCCAGTTGCAGGCAAAACGCCTAAAAAGATTTAACTTTTAGCCCCCGACATCGCACAGACAAGCATAAGGTCACTAGAAGTCCGATTCATTTAAGCAAAAACATGAGAGAATACAATTCAAAACACCATATAAAATCAATAAAACTCAAATAAAACTCAACGACATAAAATTACAAGAATACAAAAACAAGAACTCTCAACCAACACTGTAAGAACTACAAACCTATGGCTTCTTCAATGTGCTACTAATAAGACTGTTTGTCAATTTCTTTCAGCAGCTTTCAGTTAAAGTTACAATTAATTGTCTTATTGCTGAGTCCAGATTTGAATTATTGTTGCAATTTTTTTCGTATCGTGAAACTTGTGAAATGATAATTTATTATCATTTAATTATCAGTATCATTTAATTATCAGTATCATTTAATTATCAGTATCATTTTTCTTATCAGTAGCACATTGAAGAAGCCATAGGTTTGTAGTTCTTACAGTGTTGGTTGAGAGTTCTTGTTTTTGTATTCTCGTAATTTCATGTCGTTGAGTTTTATTTGAGTTTTATTGATATTATATGGTGTTTTTTGAATTGTATTCTCTTATGTTTTTGCTTAAATGAATCGGACTTCTAGTGACCTTATGCTCGTTTGTTAGATGTCGGGGGCTAAAAGTTGCATCTTTTTAGGCGTTTTACGTGCAACTGGCGAGAAACATCTCACTGCACTTTTCCCTACCCTAGGGGAGTCCCCTGATGTCCCCCCAGGGTCTTTTGGGAATTTTCTTACTACTTCAGTTTTTCAACTAATTTTTCGCAAAGGTTTATACTTATATATATATATATATATATATATATATATATATATATATATATATATATATACAGGGTGTCCACTCCAATCGTGGACCAATAGCTAATTTCTAAACCGTTAGAGATAAGCATATAGTTTATTTGGGAAAAAATCTCCAAATTACGAAAGGAATTTCGGGTCTATTCAATGTTTTTCAAAAAATCAAATTTTGAAAGAGTTACGAAATTTAAATTTTTATACAGTCCCCCAGTCCTATCAATCATATTTAGTAAAACATTCTTGACACTGTAACGTTTAAAACTAAAAAAAAATCACTCTTCTACGACAAAAATTGACCGAGTTATGACGTTTTGAAAAATCAAGATTTTGCATTGTTTCATGACGTCATCGAGAGATCGCTTAAGGGACCGTATGCGAAATCCTTCAAAATCTTGATTTTTCAAAACGTCATAACTCGGTCAATTTTTGTCGTAGAAGAGTGATTTTTTTTTAGTTTTGAACGTTACAGTGTCAAGAATGTTTTACTAAATATGATTGCTAGGACTGGGGGGCTGTATAAAAATTTAAATTTCGTAACTCTTTCAAAATTTTATTTTTTGAAAAACATTGAATAGACCCGAAATTCCTTTCGTAATTTGGAGATTTTTTCCCAAATGAACTATAAGCTTATCTCTAACGGTTTAGAAATTAGCTATTGGTCCACGATTGGAGTGGACACCCTGTATATTAATGTGGAAAACATGAATAATATTTATTGATTGTAATATTCCATATTTCATTTTAAATGCTTAAAAATAGGTTTATTTGCTCCTATTTTAAAGTATAGCATTCAAAAGTTTAAATTGAGCAAAACTTCAGTTCATAGTAAATTAAGCTCCAGGAGACATAGACATTGTTGTCAAATGAAAAGTGAACAACTTTGGTGATGTTAAATGACTCGCGGCAGTCATGCTTTGAAGGCAATTATGTTGACAATTATGTCCTTGTAAATATTTACCACTGATTTTAATACGTTGTTAGATAATTAACAATGAAGTTAGAAAATCTTTCTAAGATATAATCGGCAAAGAATCAGTTTTGAATCCAAAATTGCACTGTACTATTTGCCATGATTTTAAGATTAAGTGCTTCTAAGATAAATAATTTGAAGTATAAAATATGTAAAGTTAAGTTTTGTGATTGAAGTCTTTTATACTTTTTAATGTTATCACCTCTCAATGACAGAATATTCTTTTTTTCCTTTAAATATTTCATGCACATGAAGAATAAATTTATTTTAAATACTGTCGATGGAAATTAATGTCTCTACATAATGAGTATTTTTATCTCTCATGCTTCAAATTGCATTAGGAATTTAAGTCAGTGCTAATTAAATTTGAGAGTAAAAGAGAATAGTAGACACAGATGTAAGTACTATAAGCTTGCTTGCAAATCTTCGAAAACTTGGAGAAATTTTATTGAAATCTCTTTTTTCTGCTCCAAATGAAAATCGTTTGTTTAAAACATTCATTAATATGTTATCTTAAACTAAAGATAAGCAATATTAATAATGAATTCTACGCTTACAATATGCATTTCGGTTTAACGCAATTCTAAACTCATTATGGTGAAGAATAAACAGAGAAAATATACATTTAAACGATGCGTTGAAGATAACAAAATATTTTCTTTATTCTGACTGTGAAATGTTGATAGACCATTTTTCTTCAATCTCTCTACTTTTTCTACGTTGAACAAGGAAAAAAAAACTTTTTAAGCTGGTTTTGTAAGGCATGCAGATGCATCTTTTTGATTTCGCACCTTAGGCTATTGGGTGAACTAGATGATTTAACGTTTTACATTTCGTTGACATCTTAAAAGTAGTTTTGTTAAAGTACATATTTATTCCAATAATATAAGTTCCGGTTACATGTGGCAATTTCTCTTACATCTGATTTATTGATCTATAGGTACTTCCAAGTCCGCTTGTTTTTAAAAGGACAAAAAAAGTTAGAGGTCAGAATTTTCTTCGCATTTGATTCTCATCCGAGATGAAAGTTCAGGGATAGTAACATTTATATACGTGCATATTATTTTTGCACACTTCTAAATTATAGTGCGTCATATTTTCTCTACTAATAATAAAGCTGAAAGTTTGTCTCTCTGTCTTTCCTTCTGTCTTTCCTTCTGTCTGTCTGTCTGTTACGCGCGTAGCGCCAAAACCGTTCGGTCGATTTTCATGCCACTTGGTACAAAATTAGTTTGTAGCATGTAGTTTTGCACCTCGAAGCGATTTTTCGAAAATTCCATTTCGTTCTTTTTCTATTCGAATTCTTAGCGGAAATTCGATAAAATAGGGAAGAAATATTTTATACACATTTTCAAGTCTTATGTCATTCGAAAGCTTGAAATTTTCTGCACAAAATGAAGTTTTTTCGAAGTTTCTATGATCATCAGGAGAGCTGTAACAATTGTTTTTAGAATCCCGGAATTCAAGGCTTACCTTCAGTAAAGCAAGCCAAACGATTCTAAAATGGTTAATGAAATGAATTATTTTATCAACGGAAATCAACTTTTCATGCTGTTACTATGGTTACGTGTTCATACTTATTTTTGTTTCGTTTTTTTTCCAGGGTTGCCAGAAGTAGTATTTTTGATACTACGGTAGTATTTTTTCGGCCCAAATAAGGAGCGTAGTATTTTTCTGGCCACCCTGTTTCCAATATACTAATGACTTAATTAAAAGATCTGGCGGATTTTTTTTCCATTTTTATAGATTTCGCATTTCAGCAATATTGATTTTGGCAACGTTTAGAAACAGTAGTAGGAGCGTCTATCGCCCATTTAGCGAGAAAGGGGTACCCAAAGCACAAAGATTAACCAAATATCGTATAAATTGTGACATTGCAACGTTCTTTTTAAAGTGTTTCATTTCGGAAAATGTATTGTTTTGTTTTTAAAGCTGGGAAAGGAAACTTTCTTCTTCTTTCAAATTTTGGTAAGATTTCTGTTGGTTTCTGTGAGCAACAAAATTGTTCTTATTTTCTCTTTTGGCTTATTTTTGTGCATCTCCAGTTGGGGTTTCATTTGAATGTCACAAGGGATGCTTTACCCCTTTTTTTGGAGTTAATCAGTGTTAATTTCAATGCAGATGAATTGGCGCGACCACTTGGCGATATATCGCCAAGCCTTTGGTCGCGAAGTATTTGTCGCCAATTTGGCGACATATCGCCAAGTTGGCGATTTTTTTTTTTTATTTGGACTCAATTTGGCGCTATTAGCGATATTTTGCCAATTTGGCGACAAATTTGCGATTTTTTTAAAAACTTTTTTTGGGGGGGGGTTCAATTTGGCGCTATTGGTGATATTTTGCGAAAAATTCACTGAATGATGTTAAAATCGGCGATATTTTGGAGATTAATCATTGTAAAATATTTTTTTGCATTTTTCCGTGGCAAACTAGGGATATAAATGTTTGAATTGTTATCTTACTCCCTCCAAGCACTATTTTAGCACTTAAGGCATCTACTAAGAAATGTACACGTAAAAGGAAGTAGTGTAGGGCCCATACCAAATTTTTATATCATACTTTGAAGGAATTGTAGTTGAATTATAACTAAAATAGAGTATTTTTTCTGCTATATTAATTATTTTACAAATGAACTTTTAATTTTATACCACGGGCAAAGCCGTGCGTTTATAATGAATGAGATACAAAAGTGTTTTACGTTAACTGAAATACTTTATTTCAATGTTGTACATAGAAAAACCAATAAGATAGCACACATGTTCATAAACATATATCATTGTTATGTTAATAAAGTAGTCAAGATGCAACATAAGTTATTCTCGGACAGTTAGAAAAACATCAAAACACAAATTAAAAAGTATCGTTCTCATTTATTAAGTTAATGAAAGTATATTGCGCAACAAAGAACATACGCTTTACTACTACTTAATGTTAACTACTGCACAAAATATTTCTTGCAAACGGAGAAGATAAGAACATATTTCTTTATTATTCTAGTTGCTTTTAACAAGCGGAACATAAAGAGAACTCAAAAGAAGTTGCTTGAGGACCTATTTAACAAACATTTACGTTAAAAAAATAATAATTAAATGACAAAGAAAACATTAATAAATAATTAAATAAAATAAAACTTGTTCATTTTTTTCTTTGACGAAAATATGCAAAACACCTTTTCCCAGCAGTAACTCCTTAAAATTCACCCTTGAATTCTTTTTAATAAAGTCACGATTACATTTAGTACGACAGTCTCTAGAAATGTCGATTGCAGAAAATTTAAGTTTCTAATTAACATCAATCGCCCATTTAACGATCTTCATCAGAATAAAGATAGGGGCAACAATTCCTGAAAATTAAAATATGTTGTTTGTGGAAACCTTCCAGAAAAATTTAAGATCACCAAAATAAAAAAGCATTTCATTCATTTCAATAAAATATGCGTATAAAAGTTTTCCTAAATCTGTGTTATATCAGCTATAAAATTTAAAAGAAGTTGCCTATGACTAATGTTTAGTAAAATCGCCTATTATTCAGTCAATCCAAAGAAAAACTAACATTTCTTTATTTATGTGATGTAGACAAAATATTTTTATTACCACCACTGGGTCAACCACCCAAGCAAAGTTTTGAATTTATGAGGAAATTAAATAATAATTTCATTTATTTACTTAACGGAAATCAGTACAAAAACTGGCCTAATTAATTTAATGCATCATTGCTTAATGCCTTTTATGCACCCAAATTTTAACAAAAGCTCATTCTAAATTTAAAATATAGAGGGTTTTTTTTACACATAAATAAAGAATTTTGAGTGCTGTTGAGTAAAATAATTACTACACCAAGTTTCTAAGAAACATTTACGACGTTTCAAAAAAAAAGAAGAAAAACCAATAAAGGACTCAATTCATACCCATAATGAATTCGTCATTAATTTATCTCAAGACTTAAGTGGAGTAAACTTTAAGAAAATTGTTCATATTTAGTGCAAAGATAACGATTTCCTGGGTTATACCCTAGGTGGATTTGGCCTTCAGTTGCAGATGGGATTAAGAAACATGGATGCGATTTATAAACAAATGTAGAATATGAGTGACTGGTTAGTGCGCTTAAAAGAAAACACACAGAAATTTAGCTACTTAAGTTTTGGTTCATGTCAGTCGAATTTTACACTCGAAAACAGAAGGTTTTGTGAGAGGGGTGACGCAAAACTACACGAGTAAGAAGTAATAACTTCCGCCATCCACACATTATGGTTTCTCAATCCAAGTGTTTTACGGATAAAATCAACATACAGTCGAATCCGCTTAATGGTATAGCCATTTTTCCACGAAAATATTTTCTAAAAAGCGAGATATTCCATTATCCGGGAGGAAAATAATGCATTACAACAATTTGGTACATTGAAAATGCATTACATTAAGCGGTATATTCTTTTAACCGATATTCTAATAAGCGGGATCGACTGTATTTATTTTTATCTAAAACCTTTATTTTTATTTAAAAACATGGATTTTGCCTCACTTTTATAATCAAGAGGACCTTCTGTTGCTACTTAGTTGCGCATATTGCACCAAAACGTATTTAACGCTAGCACTATTCTTCATAAACAACAAACTGTAGCCTTTCTCTCAGTGAAAATTAGCAGAATAAAAATATCAGTACCGTACGTACATCTTACTATTAACTAAGTGACAGTTTTGGTCGTCTTATTACGTTTATTTTACATGTAATTCTGGAACTGCCGCAGGGATGTTAAAGTAGAAATACAAAAAAAAAAAAACACACACACAGAAACTTACTGAAGGATTTTAAAGTGCGAACACACACATAACGAAACAAGCATAAAAATAAATTTTCCACGGACAATACCAATTCATAATATCTATATATTTATTTATAAATTGCATTCAGCATTTGAGACTAAAAAAAAGAGGTTTTTTTTTTCTTCTTAATACGCTAAAGTTTATTTAAAATACTTGGGATTTATTTTAGGCCTTTAAAAGTATTTATTTTGTCAGCATCTTCATTCATAGGATTAGGAATTTATTTATACGATTGGAATCCACAGCGAATATATTTTGATGCAATACGTTTCATAACATTATTTACTTTAAACATTATCAAAAAATCCCTATCCAGCCATTAAGCCCTCCTAACTCTCAACAAAATATTAAAAGAAATCCATGTTTAAGGTTTTAGAAATTGTCTTCGTAAATACTTTATTACTTTATCGTTTATGCAAAATTGTCCAACATTATATTGATACGATTTAAAATAATTTTTTATACAATGGGATTCAATTGATTGGAACAGCATCGGGGATAAAGCTAAAACCCACAGCCCCATTTATCTAGTTTCATGCAAGTTTCTTAAATAATTACTTCTCGGTGAACACTTAGTTTAAAGTAAAAAAAAATAAAATCTCACAACTCAAAAACCATACTAATTTTAAATTTAAGCACTTCAGAAAACTCTAAGATTAAGATTAAATGAATATTTTTGCAACGGGTTTCTAAGTATTCTAACGTTTATGTGAAATCTTTTAACATTATACTCTCATAAAATTGAAAACAAAACTAGAGCTAAGTAGAGAAAATGTTTCAAAATATGGTATTTTTAAGCAAACACAGTGGAAAACTCT
The DNA here is from genome assembly GCA_038373865.1 of Uloborus plumipes. Taxonomy (NCBI): domain Eukaryota; kingdom Metazoa; phylum Arthropoda; class Arachnida; order Araneae; family Uloboridae; genus Uloborus; species Uloborus plumipes. The sequence continues at coordinate 27,749 of JAXGGA010000222.1, forward strand.
CTACATAAATTATTTAAAGCTGCATTTCTGCGGGATACAAAGAACGCAAGGCTTAATTATATGCACAACAATATATCCTTATTAAGTCTAAATAAGATTGAGGGTCGTCGAGAAACTCGTTTGCAAATTAACACTTTTTTGCTGGGATGCACTGTAAGCCATTTTTGATTTTTCCTCAAGCGTACTACGTATTTATATCAAAAGAAAAGATTTGCTGTGAGAATAGAAGTGAAACGGGGGAAAAAAACAAATGTAGATTAAAAGCGTGTAACAAATACGTAGGAATACTGCAGACACGTGTTTCGGCGTTACAAGAAACACCTTTTTCAATAAAACAAATATAAACACAGAACACACACAGAAAAAAGCGGATGTTTGGATGGACAACGCCGAAACACGTGTTTGCAGTATTCCTGCGCATTTGTACTTTTCAACGTTGTGTTTTTTAGCAAAAAAGTATTTATTTATTTCAATTGCATATCATTTGATAGATTTATGAAATGCAATCAATTATATAAACTCTGACAACAATTTAAATTACCTCTCGAAAAAAGTCTCCTTACTCTTCACCGAGCTTAAACTAAATTAGTTTTTTTTTTTTCATTGTGTAAGAAATAATGTACGCCTAACACCGTTGAACGGTTCTGTTTCAAAAAGGGGTGACATCTTGATTAACCTATTTATGCCGAGTTGCCTAAAAACGGGACGCTTGTTAGTTACTGCATACAAAAACCTGTAATGGGTATATCATTTTACTAAAACTGTTTCTCACAAGTTAAATAGTCCTTCTTCTTGAGAAAACCAGTTAGAGCAACTATTTGGACATCAGAGTTTTTTTATTGACAGCTATTTTCAGACAAATCAGTCAAGCAACGATCCAGCATGGGTCGACACAGAAAGTAAGTTTTTTTTGCGAGCTTATTTTTCATAAAACTAAACTATTTTAAAATTATTTGCTTAAAATTGATCACAGATGCTTTCTGTGATGTTACTTTGCAAAAGAAAAGTCAAGTAAGGTCGTACTTTGCTCACATATCTGCAAAATATTCCATAAACAAGACGTTAAATAACTTAAAGATATGGCAACGGCGAACTATTTTATGCCTAAAATGTATGTAAACCATTCCAAGCAAGAGTTTTAAGCAGATAAAAATTGAAAAAAAATGTTACAAAAATGGGCATAAATGGGTTAAGAAAATGCACCATGGTAGCATTTCTACTTAGTCCGATATTGTTTTATTTTCTAGAACTGATAACGAAAAAAAAATACATCGAAAAAGAAAAAAAATATCAACGCAAATCCACACGTCAAATGAAGGAATACGAGGAAAAACGAAACAAAGCAAAATCTTCTCGCATTCTTTATTTCTCGAATAACCATCACCCCTATTTTGACAAAATCAGTAGAGACCTGAGGCATGCGCAAATGCTTAAGAGGTCGGCGCAAAAAATATCAAACTGTATATGGATTCTCAGAAAAACCATTAAAAAGTGCTGATGAAACTTCTTTCAGAAAGTTTACTTTTAAAGTATTAAAGTAACCAAAAATATTTCGATAAAAATCTGCTGCTGCTACGCGTGAGGCATTTGCAGTAGTGAACATTTTGTTATTATTGACAGTTAAGCAGTCCGTAGTTGAACTATTGAAAAAAAAACAGTTTAATTTACTATAGGTTAGAATTAGTTCAAAATTTTTTAACTTCAATAAAATAATCAATTACAGAACATGATCAATATATGGGTGAATATCAGGAAAAGTGCAAATTTGACCATGGAAATTTTCAATTTTTAAAGATACTGAGAAAATAAATTTAATAGGGTATTTCAAATACACATTTGTAACATTTTTTTTTAAATTGGGGGCATGGTCAAGGTGAACATTTACCTCCATTTTGGGGGGGGGGGGGGGTTGAGCGTTACCGACATGATGAGATGCTACCGATCTGACAAATATTGCAAATTTGACACTTAATATACGAAAGTAAACACTTTCACTACATTTTATGATAAAAAGAAAATAATTATTACTTAGAATATAATAATATTTTCACTGCCTGAACGCTTTTTTGTTTCATAAATAAAATTAGAGACTAATTAAAAGTTAGTTAAAGTTTAAATAAGTGCGAAAAAGTTTTTTTCAAACAGATAAATAGATTAATAGTTTAAAAATCAAAATAAAATAAAATTCTTAACACAATCTTAAAAAACGAAATTAATTCAAGATTGTCAGAGTTTGGCAAGGGAGGGAGATTTGCACTAAACTGTTCGTAAGTATTCCATTTTAAAACAAAATTATGTTTTGGGTGCAGCAATTACGAACGAAGGTCTGAATATTGATGTAAAAGAAGAGAGGGTGAAAAATAGCAATAATTTGGTTTGGAAACTCAAATTTGGCGGAGAAACTAATGCTTTTAAAGCATTAAAAAACAATAAATAAACGGTTTCCCATAATGGGAACATTTGGCATTAAAAACGATGCGCTTGAAATTCTGTTTGTAATTTAAAACTCAATTCAACGAACTCATAACACAAAGAAAGAATTACGAAAAAACATCGGTAATTCACGCATCAGTTTCGTAACAAATACATTCTACTTCAGCGCTGCCGACAGGACCTATGCCGACCTGACGAATTTCCCGCAATATGATAGCTGAACATCAAGAATTAAAGATTTGATACACCTTATTAATGCCATAGCTATATGTTTCTTATCCATAATGCCAAAATAAATTGAAAAATTAATTTATTTATTGTCTTAATTTCCGCTGCCGACATGATACTTTATTTGGTGGAAACGGAAAAGTCAAGATTGAACAAAACTTAAGAGTGATTCAATGCAGCTGTAATGAAAACTTTCGATCGAAACTTAAGCATCATATATAAGGGCTTCACCCAGCGCATTTTAATAATGCCAAAAAATGTTTTGGCATGAAATTATCATCGCAGAAGTTTGCCTCTCGTCATGTTATGAAAACTTGTGACGAGCAGAAATTGCATTTTTTATCAATATAAATTCATATCATCTAAAACACAAGAAATAATCTTCATAGACGAACATAAAACACGTTATTTCCTTCAGTATATGTTTCTGCTGCGATGTTTTACAATCTACAGGATTTTTTTTAATTTGCGATTCGAATGTGTGACTCACTGCCGACATGACATTGAAGCAATAAAAAAGTTCAACTGTCACGAATTAACGTTGTTTAGCGCAAAAGCTTTGCGCGGGTTAAATAGTTGAAACATATATTTTTAAAAAATGTTTAACTTAGATATATAACTATTCTTTTGCAAACTTTTTTAATGTATTGAATTTTCAATTAAAATAACAACTAGTTTGATTATTTCATTAATTTTAAAGATACAGTCTAACAACTGCTTTCAATTGTTAAGAAATTATTTAACTAATTTATGTCCCCTTTTCATGAAAATCTTGGTTATGCAACTCTAGAGCTTTTCTTTAAAAGACATTGTTCATTTGTTTTAGTGCATCTAAATATTTCTTTGAGAAATAACGTAAGAAAAAAAATATTTTTAATTTGAATAAAATGTTTGTTTCATTCCTTTGTAGTGATTACTTTTGCTTTAAAACATTTGTTTACTTTTCTTTTTACTTGGAAAAAAGTTGAACTTTCTTAAAAATAGTAAGTCGTTTAAAATGCATATTTTAAACAACAGCATATATTTCTAGCTTGTGTATTGCAAAAATGTATTTTTAAATCGCACTCACATTTATTTACAAAAGGTAGGGAATAAAATCTTTAAAAGGCAAATCAAACTTCAGCAGTAATATACAGCATGTGTAGCTAAATTTCAAAAACGAAACAAGAAAGATGTTTTCAAAGCGGATGTGATATCAAACGTTGCATTTCCTTTTGTTTCGCCTCGAGGCGAAACCGGAAGAAGGGGAAATCGTACTTTTTATTGAATTCATAAAGCTATTGAGAAATCTGTTTGAAATTCAAAATATGTTTTTTTTAGCTTGCAGTAATTTTTATTTTCATGTTTTGCTGCGGTTTTGTTGATGCCTGAGTATTTTAGATTTTTAGTGCTCTCCATTTATACGCTTTGTAAGTTTATTCTTCACCTCTCCGAAGATAATTCTTGCGTCGATTTGTTTGCATGCAAGAACTTTAAAAACATTTCTTAAAATTAATATTTTGCATCTTGAGTAAAAGGCAAAATTTTATTTAAAAATGCTCGACTTCTGTGCTTGTGCAGGGTGTTTTAAACATTCAATACTACCGTAATAATATATGGAAATTGGGGTGATATGAAACATCTTACCAAGCAAGAGTGTATTTTACAATGGATACCCGCCCACGTGGGTATCCATTGTACGTGGGGGCTGAGCCGATGTATTGTCAAAGGAAATGTAAGATCTTCAATAAATAAAAATTTCCCTCAAAATCAAAATTCAAGAACTAGACCCTGAAGTTGAAACATCACACTTGTGAACTACTAACAAGAAGATCACTTGCCAAGATGCTAATATGACTGATAACTGGATGTCTCAGGGGAATGAAAATTCAGCCCGGATGGATCAAGGACGTATCCCAGCTGTAAGAAATAACACAGAATAAAGCCCCAAACACGTCATCTCCGCCCCGGCCATATTGGTGAGAATTCAACAAATCAGTGACTTTCCTTTCGCGGACATTTAGTCCGACAAATGTCTTCAGATAGCCGAGACAGTGTGGAACAAGCATGGCCCTATTTGACTTTTAAATCTTCAATTCGTGGACAAGACAAAAACAACCACGGGAAAGAACATTACATGTTACAATATGGACCCAGGTGGTCTAAGCGCTGCAAGAACACAAAGCCTGACACTGACAGATGCGAAATAGGTACACAAATTCATTAAAGAATAACTCTTTTAGGCAATTTTTTTCTTCAGAAAGGATTAAAGAGGTAGTTGAAATTTGTGACCTGGAGCTCAAATTCACGCGACAACTCAGGCATCCGCAAAAGTTTGGCAGATTATCTCGTTGTAGCGAAGGTTGGTGCATTGTCATAGCAGCAAAGGTTGCTGGCCGCAATCGTTAGCACCTATTTTAAACCATTCTGAAAAACTAAATATATTACTATACAAGGTGTCCCTGTGAAGTGTTTCAAAACTACTAGGAGTGGTAGGGTATAGCCTAACGACTGGATATCATATAGCAATTGAAGGTATGAAATGCTTTCCTATGCGGTGATGCACACAGACATAAGAAAAGAGCTTGTAAGTGAAAAATGTTTTTAATATTCGATGTAGAAAAGCAAAAGGTATATGGGTCAATGTAAGTATTCGAAGTTTTTCCACCGGTTGCAATACACACCTCACATCTTTGGAGCAAAAAGCTCCGAAGAGTCTCAAGTACTCTAAGAGTTTACCCTCTTCAGGGAAGCATTTCCGACCCCTCATTTCTATATGATTTCAAGTCGTTAGGATGGACCCTACCAGTCTTAGAAGTTCTGAAATACTCAACTGGGACACTCTGCATATTCTTGATTGTTTGTATTATTTTGTATATTTGCCCTGGATTTTAAATTCGCCCTACATATCGTATCCTTCAAACAACAATAGGATATCCCATTGTTATTCTAAGGCTCAGCTGTCTTACTGTTGCTCTGGTGACGATAAATAAACACTAAAGTACAATGTGTTACTTTTGCTATGGCAGAAAATGTAACACGTCCATGACAAATCTCGAATTTATCGAAAGTTTTTGCATGAGCTTGTACAAAATCAATCATTTGAAAAACGTTTAATTCAAAGGCGTCTTGCAAGGAAATTTCTACTTTATGAAATAGTAGTAAACTTGTGCAGACAATTAAAACTCACAATCAATCGAAGGAAGGCTTCATTCACTAAGATATATCTAAAGAGTAATGGAATAACTAACAGTTTTCTCTTCCAGTTATTTGCATTTTCTGCTTTAAAAAAAGACATATTTGCTGCTTCCATTATTAAATAATACGACCTGCGAATGATTAATGAGAAATCAATAACATTTTTGAACGCTCCGTATATTTCAACCGCACTGTATAATTCATTTCCATCATAAATAACAGGGAGTAATTACTTTAGTACTAGTATTCCGATATTTAAAATTTAAGGGAGGCTCAAAAGTTTTAGTTTTAATTGAGCATTTAAGAAATACATTTTAAAGTATCAAAAAAGTAATGACTGTTATAAAAGAATTTTATACTTTCTATAAACGTTTGGTTTCATAGAAACAGTTCAAAATAAGAACGAAAGCTTCTTCTATAATGAAACTTATAAGTACACTCACACACACACATATTAGGGTGTGTACGCATTTATTTAACTAAATTCAATTAATACATTCATATTGATTTTATTATTTAATTTTTTTTTTTTTTTGAGAAAAGCCACATTAATGCAATTCGACCTACTTTGAGTAAAAAAAAGAAACAAAACGGAAAAAAGTAACAAAAATTAAAATTATAAACTTAATTTCCCTTCAACGTTTCACAACAGATGATTTTTTACTAAAAATATAATGTATCATCTTATTAGCTTTTGAAATGAAACTAATGAGTGGTGAATTCCCCTAATTAGAGGATTGTGATGACAGAATTAGAATAGTAAGAACAATATAAAGTGAGAGTAGAATAATAAGAACATATCGTACGGAGTTAAGTAAAGAATGAAACGAAAGTAACGAATCCATTTCTTTTATAACTTTCATGCTCACTGTACCACCTAAGATTTTAGCCGGTTTCTATCTTTTTATTTTTATATATATATATATATATATATATATATATATATATATATATATACTGCTCGACATTGAAAATGCAACACCAAGAAGGAGTGGTCAGAAATTCATGCAAATTTTACCGTAGACGCACGTCACTGAATTATGCAAATGATATGACATGTGCAGCTTTCCGACGCACGTGAAGTAAGATATAAGAGAATGAAGTTGAAAAGTGGGCTATGGTCATGTTGGTTTTTCTACCAGACTAATTATCGGAGAAATTTGGTTTTTGTCTCGAAGGATACGTGTGATAGGAGGAAATGCCACGCCGTCCTCAACAAAGACACTCTCAGCATATAGACGACTTTACAAGGGGTATGGTGATCGGACTGAGAAGAGGAGGTTGGTCCATACGTCAAATTGCAGCTGATACCCACATGAATGCAAGCACTGTGCATCGGCTGTGTCGGAGATGGTTGGAAAGAGGAAATGTAGCCACATTGAGGGGTGCAGGTGCAGCCAGAGTGACGTCAGACCGCTTGGATCGACGGATTCACCGACAAGCTGTGGCGGACCCGCAAGTCACTTGTACGTCGATTCTGCAGCACGTGCAAGGTACCCTGGATGTTCCTGTGTCGACCAGAACCATTTCCCTTCGACTGGTTGCACGTGACCTGCAATCACGGCGCCCGCTAAGAAGACTGCCATTGACCTCACAGCACAGACTCCAACGTTTGGAATGGTGCCGGACCAGAGAGACGTGGATGGCAGAATGGCAAACCGTAGTGTTCTCAGATGAATCCCGCTTCTGTTTTTCCAGCGATAGTCATCGCATACGTGTGTGGCGTCGACGTGGAGAAAGATCGAATCCGGCAGTAACTGAGGAACGCCCCACAGCGCGACAACGTGGCATAATGGTTTGGGGCGCTATTGCATACAACTCCGTATCACCTCTAGTTCGTATTCGGGGCACTATGACGGCCCAACGATATGTAGATAATGTACTGCGGCCGGTGGCAATCCCCCTACCTTCAGGGTCTGCCAAATGCAATTTTTCAATAGGATAACGCCCGACCTCACAGTGCTCGAATCAGCCAACATGCTCTACGAGGTGTACAGATGCTTACGTGGCCACCATACTCTCCTGACTTGTCACCAATCGAACATGTGTGGGACGTGATTGGACGCCGTTTGCAGAACCTGTCACTGCCTCGTTCAGAGGACGAACTGTGGCAAATGGTTGAAAGGGAATGGAGTGCCATCCCTCAGGACACCATCCGCAGGCTTATTGACTCCATGCCTAGACGTGTTTCTTCGTGTATCGCTGTCCGCGGTGGTCCTACTTCTTACTGAGCCGACGCCGTCCTCGCTCTAAATTTTGCTTATTTATTTTGAAATAAATATCACTTATTGTTCCATGCTGTCTCTATCTTCTTACCAAATTTCATCAATTTCTGACCACTCCATCTTGGTGTTGCATTTTCAATGTCGAGCAGTATATATATATATATATATATATATATATATATATATATATATATATATATATATATATATATATATATATATAAAGAGACGTCAAACTATCAAAAAAAATTACGCAAAAAGAAATAATAGTATCAAGTTCTGACAGCGATTTTATGATATCATATGCAGGTTCCAGTGAAGATGGTGCAATGCTAGAAGAAATTATTCAATACAAACAAAATAAAATAGTGAAAGACTTCACAGAAGGAAGCTTTGTACTAACCGGATTAGTAGGAAAGAAGAAAATTTCTTATTTTGTAGCAAAAGTTGTAAAATACTTAGTTGGCTGCGGATTAGAAATAAAGTTTTACAAACATTGCGGTAATACAGAAAAATGTATCATAGGAAAAGGTATTTATGTTATTAATATTGATGATTTTGAGATAGTGCTACCTCCACCAATTAAAACTGGGCAATCAGAGAGCCAACTTTGCCAAATTTCTTTTGCTGTAGATTTCAGAAAATATAACATTTGTTTTTAAATTTACTTTTTTAAAGGTAGCCTAAGGTACAGCACTATGTGGGCTAAAGTACAGCACCATGTTGTACCTTAGGCCATTTTGCATTTTCTTACTTTATTATATTTTACCACTTTATTTTAAATATGTTCTTTAAAGAAACTATATTTTTAAGATGCTAAATGTATGAGTGATATTTCTCTTTAAAAAAGTGAATCTACAAGTTAAATTCGTATCAAGAAACAACTCCGAAAATAAGTGGCCCAAGGTACAACACCTTCCCCTATACATATTTTTCGTGTTAAAATATTAAAACCGAATAACATGCTGCTAAGTAAACTTTCTATTAAAGATGTGTATTTCCAACAATAATATTTTTTCTGGGTTGGTGTTATTTTGAAAGATTGCTATCATTTTCTTTCAAACAAATAAAGTTCCGTTAGTATTAGTTATAATTATATCTACTCAAGTAATACGAACCGGGATAATCCTATTTTCCATATTAACCTTTCCTTACTCGAAGAGGAATAGATAAGGCTGAATCACAACTGAAATTAACAAAAGAGGTATTTCTAGAGCTCTAACACGCTGTTGATTGCCTTCGCCTATCCTGCGTGTTTTCTGAAGTGCAGAATAAAGATGATCGATGGAAGGTTGAGGCCCAACGCCGAAAAAGAATTCCTGAATCTGGTATTCTGAAAATGGTATTTTCATATTAGAAAGGCAGCCTCCTCTTCTTGTTTTAGTTTTTTTTTCTAATCTCGCCTTATTGCTCAGTTGAGTTCATTTCCTCCATGAGCAGAGAAGCAGAGACCCCCTCCCCCATTAAATACTGAAGAAATATTTGATTATCACAAGCAGAAACACGCTTAAGAAAGGGTTTGAAAATTATAAATGAACGAGCCAACAAAACGTTTCTACGCAACTAAACCTTACTAGTGCAACCTTACTTTATAAATACGGTGACAACAGTGCTACAGTGCCCACTGTTTATTAAAATCACATTATTGTTCCAAAAAAATGATTTTATTAAGCGGCTGATTTTATAAACCGGCACATATAAAATTATAAAAGAAGTTTTAAAGTTTATGCAAAGTAAAAAAAAAGTAATTAATTATAATTATCTATAATTAAAAAACAAATCGGGTTCAACTTATGTGTATAAGGTACATTTGTTAAATGACACAAGAGCTTTCAAATATTTACTTATTGTTGTTTCAGAAACATTCAACATAATTTGAAAGTTTATAAAAGTTCTTGTAACTTTCGGTAGTACTTCCTCTTAACTCTAAAGTGCACCGTATGACATCAATTGAAGAGGGCAAATTCGGCACTATGACTAAGATTTCTTCATTTTCAGAGACTGATTCTTCCATTTCTTGGTGTAACATAACGCGAGAATTTATTATTTCTGTTGAAATTCACAGACAGATTTCTTTCCTGATGCAAATTATCAACTATGGAAACATATTGTTAAAATGGGTTCATCAATTTCATGTTTTCTTTTTCCCCCGATTTTAACATATATTCCCCGAAAGCTTGATTTTGTAAAATTGCGCTAATGATTTTTATTAAAGGATGGTTTTAACATGTTTTGATATCGTAATAATTATGTTTCTTTTACAGTTTATTGCCCTAAAATTTAGCTGTATAATACTGTAAAAACAAGAGTATAACACTGGCAGCAGAGGTTCCAGTTTAAAACTGTAAAATGCACTGCAATAAACTGTAAATTTAGCAATTTTACAGTTTAGTCTTGTAAAATTAGCCGTTTTTACTGTTTATTACTATAACATTAGATGTATTATAGTGTAAAAACATTAATTTTTTACAGCCTAGAGTTGTCTTAAAAACCGGAACAGCTTACTCCAGAAGTTGCGTACTGTCACACTCAATAACAATGATAACCTTACACATTCTTTTTACTGTGTACATACAGTTATATTTTGAGAAAACAAGTTAGCAAAGTATTCAGCAAACTTTTATGACAGATACTCCCATTCAGATGAATAATATAAAAAAATATGGATAAAATAAAAAAAAAACATCAGAAGATATGATATAAAATATTTTTCACAGTTATTTGTTTGATATAAATGATGTCTCAACCCTGATCTCTGCATTATTTGGAGATAGTAACTGCTGCGTAAAGCGGATAAGCTTCTTTTCTGTATCTGCAAGAATGAGATTTTCTTTGTCGCTCCGAAGACAGTCGCAATTTCCTTTTCGAGAACTTATTTACCGGTTCAGTAGTTCGTAAGTAAGATATATAAAGTAGGAGAAATTGAGACAATAAATTTTATTTGCATATTATGAGGGCCATTCATAAAAAATGGTTTTATGAAATATTACCGAGGAATAATTTGCTGCAGAGTTGGTGGCTGATCCAGTTTGATTTTTTCTCTTCTAATTAAAGCAGTTACTTAAGTTGAGGAAAAAGAGGAAGTCCTGCTTATTTTTAGGAAAGTTTTGCATTATTAAAAGCAGTTTTCAGTAGTAATCTTTTGGGTTTTGAAATTTTAAAGATGTCCTATTTAAATCTCTAACGAAGTCAAGCTGTCATTAAACAACAATTTATCTACCAAATCTGTGCTAAAGAAGGGTTTTACAAACAATGTAGAAATATCACCATTTGTCAAAACAAAGTTCCGGTAAGATCTTTAATGTACAAATCATCTTTAATCCATCTGCACGTTTCAGATGAGTTTTTTTTTTTTTTTTTGTTAAAAAAATCTAAATCTTCTAAAAGGGCATCATAGCAGACTGTTGTTAACAATTTATCACTTGAAAAGATTTTTTAAAATAGCGTTTTGTTTAAAAACTGTATTATATAAATATTTATATAATACTGAAATATTTTGAGTTTCCTTATATCTAAGTACATTACTGCTGTATTCAACGAAGATGATACCATAAAAACATTTTTGAGCAACAAAAATAGAACTGACTTAAGAAGTGCAGCTAAAAATTGCTGTAAAAAATAAAAAATAACTGCGGTTTTTGAATACCATCGATACTACTTTTAAACAAAATGTTTGAAGTCGGTGCAGAAACAGTTAATACAATCCTTCGTAACCATTCCTCGTTTACATTTTTCAGAATAAAAACGATATAAACGTTCCATTCTCAAATTTGAGTTTTTCCTGAAAAATTTAAACGCAGAATAATTATGAATGCTTCTACGCGCCGACCTTAAACACTTCCGTTTTAAAGTAGTATCGATGGTGTTCAAAGAATAAAATTATTTTTTAACTGTTTAGCTTCAATTTTCAGCTGCACTTTTGAATCTTACTTTTTTATTTAAATACTCCATTATATATATATATATATATATATATATATATATATATATATATATATATATATATATATATATATACAGTGAAATCTGTGTATAACGATACTCAAGGGACCGAAAAAAAATATCGTTATAGACAGATTATCATTATAGACAGTTTGAGTAAAAAGCTCAAACTGTTGGCTGGGACCAAACCAAAATATCGTAATAGGCAATTTTATCGTTATGTACAGTATCGTTATACACAGGTTTCACTGTATATATATATATATATATATATATATATATATATATATATATATATATATATATATATATATATATATATATATATATATAATATATATATATATATATATATATATATATATATATATATATATACATATATACAGGGTGTCCACTCCAATCGTGGACCAATAGCTAATTTCTAAACCGTTAGAGATAAGCATAGAGTTTATTTAGGAAAAAATCTCCAAATTACGAAAGGAATTTTGGGTCTATTCAATGTTTTTCAAAAAATCAAATTTTGAAAGAGTTACGAAATTTAAATTTTTATACAGCCCCCCAGTCCTATCACTCATATTTAGTAAAACATTCTTGACACTGTAACGTTTAAAACTAAAAAAAAATCACTCTTCTACCACAAAAATTGACCGAGTTATGACGTTTTGAAAAATCAAGATTTTGAAGGATTTCGCATACGGTCCCTTAAGCGATCTCTCGATGACGTCATGAAATAATGCAAAACCTTGATTTTTCAAAACGTCATAACTCGGTCAATTTTTGTGGTAGAGGAGTGATTTTTTTTTAGTTTTAAACGTTACAGTGTCAAGAATGTTTTACTAAATATGATTGATAGGACTGGGGGGCTGTATAAAAATTTAAATTTCGTAACTCTTTCAAAATTTGATTTTTTGAAAAACATTGAATAGACCAAAAATTCCTTTCATAATTTGGAGATTTTTTCCTAAATAAACTATATGCGTATCTCTAACGGTTTAGAAATTAGCTATTGGTCCACGATTGGAGTGGACACCCTGTATATCATGAAATTAGGTCGAATGATGGAGGTATGCCACTTTTAAAAAGGAAGGTTTTTGTGCAAAATTAAGTACAACCGTTTCCTAAATTCTCATTTAAAATGTAAAGTATTTACAAGTCTTTGGAAAAAATTCATCGAGCCACCACCATGGTTCCATTCCGAATTGGAAAAACTACAACAGGCATTTGCATAAAGAGCTAACTTATCAACGCTTGTAAAAGAAGTTCCATCATATAAGTCGTCTGCACAAAGATATATATTTTACTAGCTTTATTTATATTATTTATATAAGCATACAACTGTATGTATTACTTCATATTGGTTCATACTGAGCCTAATAACGCGTTTTTCTTTTGCAATCTACTTATATTAAAAACCGAGTATCTTTCTAACTATCTTTCTTTCTAACTATCTTTCTATGTCACGCTTCTTTCTCCTGAACGCCAATGAACTGAAAGTCGAACCAGGTACCGATAGATAGGTAATTTTTCAGGCTTCATTAGTTTCAATCTATATAATTATACGATTTTAATTAGCGAAGATATCAATTAATAAGTAGTCAAATTTAAAGCGATTAAGCCTAATAAATGATTAAACTTCCAAGACATTTTTTCTTACCGTTGGCATTTTGAATTAAAACGTTAATTAAATTATTGAACTATTTAAAATTCCAAGATATTTATTTCTTTCCGTTGCGATTTTGAATTAAAACTTTAATTAAGTTGAACTTTTTAAAATGAAAGAGTTATTTTTTTCATTGTCATTTTGAATACGTGTTATAACAAAGTTCTAACAATTGTTTTTATTCTAATTATTAATGACATATTTTTTCTCAGGTACCATTTTGAAAATGTGTTTTTAAATAAAATTGCAATTGCTGTTTTTAGAAGGGACATTTTCTGGCTTCGATCCAAATATTAAAAGAACTTTTTCGTTTAGAATTTTGCAATTAATTTTACCGGAAGAAATCTGTTTGGAAATAATTGTTTTTGGAAAGGAATTTTATTTGTTATTTAGGGAGAGTGCTAAGTATGCGCTACTTGACATCGTCTTTATTTTTGAGGAAGCATGTGCAAATAATTCGATTGATTCTTTGATGCAGAAAAGCTTTTTAGCGAGCCGCTTTAGCGGGGAGTAGTTTATTAAACTTTTTCTTGGTACTTTAAAGGCGAGCCGCCTTGGCGGCGAGTAGTGAATTGAAACTTTCCTCGCTACTGTAAAGTCGAGCCGCCTTGACGGCGAGTAAACTGTTTAAACTTTCCTCATTTCTTTAAAGGCGAGCCGCCTTGGTGGCGAGTAGTTTTCTCAAACTGCCTTCACTACATTACAGCCCGTGCAATGCCGGGCTACGCAGCTAGTTTGCTAATAAAAGTTGATATTCTAAATGTTTCCTATGAAATACGCTCAGTCAGGTGCTGATGATGATTTATCTATTATATATAAAATCCATTTATCCGCATACTCAATTTACTTGTGATAAAAAATAATTATTACCTTCCCTTAATATATTTTCCTGTTTTTTCTTCCGAGTTTGATTTCGAAATTACTGTTTACCTCAAACCTTTGGATGTTTCTTTATCTTATCAGATTATCGTCAGCCTTGCCTAATCAAAATATCCTGCTTTTATCACTTTCGTTTATCTTGCTAGCTATTAATATTTGCTCTTCTCTGGAACTTCGTAATAATTAACGTAACTAATAGTTATGATTATAGATAGGGACTGTCTGTCTGCTTTGATTAAATCTTTTTTCGGAAAAAAAGTTGGGCACTACTCTTGTTAAAACAACTTCGTTGTTTTAACAAGAGTAGTGCCCAACTTTTTTTTTTAACTCTATGGTAGCACTTCATATTAAGATTAGTCTCGTGGGAAGAAACAAATATTAAGTTTTAAAATAGTTGGTTTCCAACCTTTTAACTATCATATTTGAGATTATCTCGGACGCAATACAGAAGTTCCAACATGTCACATCCGAGGTTATCTCGGGGTCATTTCGTCATTTTTCGTTGAGTGCATGGTACTTTTGTACTCTAATGTATATCTCGGGAGAAGTTTAATTCGGCTGCATTTTGTTAAACCCGAAGGTACAGCGGGAAAATTTAATTTGCGCTCAATTTAATTGATGGCTCGAAATAACTAGGCGGTTGAAAGATTAAATAACAGAGGGTACTAAATTAAATCTTCACAAACATTTATTCATGTCACTTTTTAGAGAACCTTATTTTCGTAAATTTTGTGTGTTTCAATCGTATCCAGTGTTTTTGTTTCTATGCTCATGTTTACCATGCAAAAAGTAAAAGTTCTAAGTTAACTAGTGCACGCATTATTTTTGTTGAGACTGATCATTATACATTGGTTAGAAGCATGAACTGCGTCTATTACTCATTGGAAAAAAAATTGCATCTTTCTGAAGGATTCAGGAAAACTATTTTTTAATCCGCTATCGTACCTACAGGAAAACGACAGACTATTTCACTGCATGCTAAAGTCAGTCCTCAAAGATATTAAAAAACTACATTCTGTTTACAGTGCTACACTACTTTATCATGTCTTGCTGTATGTATGTCTTCATGTTTCATACACTGCTCGACATTAAAAATGCAACACCAAGAAGGAGTGGTCAGAAATTGATGAAATTTGGTAAGACGACAGAGACAGCATGGAACAATAAGTGATATTTATTTCAAAATAAATAAGCAAAATTTAGAGCGAGGACGGCGTCGGCTCAGTAAGAAGTAGGACCACCGCGGACAGCGATAAACGAAGAAACACGTCTAGGCATAGAGTCAATAAGCCTGCGGATGGTGTCCTGATGGATGGCACTCCATTCCCTTTCAACCATTTGCCACAGTTCGTCCTCTGAACGAGGCAGTGACAGGTTCTGCAAACGGCGTCCAATCACGTCCCACACATGTTCGATTGGTGACAAGTCAGGAGAGTATGGTGGCCAGGAAAGCATCTGTACACCTTGTAGAGCATGTTGGCTGATTCGAGCACTGTGAAACCGGGCGTTATCCTGTTGAAAAATTGCATTTGGCAGACCCTGAAGGTAGGGGATTGCCATCGGCCGCAGTACATTATCTACATATCGTTGGGCCGTCATAGTGCCCCGAATACGAACTAGACGTGATACGGAATTGTATGCAATAGCGCCCCAAACCATTATGCCACGTTGTCGCGCTGTGGGGCGTTCCACAGTTACTGGCGGATTCGATCTTTCTCCACGTCGACGCCACACACGTATGCGATGACTATCGCTGGACAAACAGAAGCGGGATTCATCTGAGAACACTACGGTTTGCTATTCTGCCATCCACGTCGCTCTGGTCCGGCACCATTCCAAACGTCGGAGTCTGGGCTGTGAGGTCAATGGCAGTCTTCTTAGCGGGCGCCGTGATTGCAGGCCACGTGCAACCAGTCGACGGGAAATAGTTCTGGTCGACACAGGAACATCCAGGGTACCTTGCACGTGCTGCAGAATCGACGTACAAGTGACTTGCGGGTCCGCCACAGCTTGTCGGTGAATCCGTCGATCCAAGCGGTCTGACGTCACTCTGGCTGCACCTGCACCCCTCAATGTGGCTACATTTCCTCTTTCCAACCATCTCCGACACAGCCGATGCACAGTGCTTGCATCCATGTGGGTATCAGCTGCAATTTGACGTATGGACCAACCTCCCCTTCTCAGTCCGATCACCATACCCCTTGTAAAGTCGTCTATATGCTGGAAGTGTTTTCGTTGAGGACGGCGTGGCATTTCCTCCTATCACACGTATCCTTCGAGACAAAAACCAAATTTCTCCGATAATTAGTCTGGCAGAAAAACCAACATGAACATAGCCCACTTTTCAACTTCATTCTCTTATATCTTACTTCTCGTGCGTCGGGGAGCTGCGCATTTCATATCATTTGCATAACTCAGTGACGTGCGTCTACGGTAAAATTTGCATGAATTTCTGACCACTCCTTCTTGGTGTTGCATTTTCAATGTCGAGCAGTGTATTTAACTCGTTTCTGTATGCAATACAGCACCAACTCGCCTATTCCATCAACGGACTGCAGTTTCGTGCTTTTCGGCACTCAAAGCATGGAATAGGAATTAAACGAGCTGCAGGCAGAAATTCTCTTATAGAGCAAAGAAAGCCAAGAGATCAAAGAGAGTTGGTGGAGTACTGCATGTTTCTGCCTTAGCCCAGAGACGCCATTTCAAGTTTTTCCAAGGGGGGGGGGGGGAGGCAAAGGATCCAAACACAATGCAATTTCATCGAAAAATTAAAAAAAAAACCACGCCCACTTATATGTAAATACATTAATTTCTCAAACTCAGGGGGGGGGGGTCAGCCCGCCCTAAAGGACGGGCCTGCCTTAGCCGTGGCTTAGGGATGGTTACCAACTTGTGTATTTGTTTGCTTATGTTTAACTGTCTGAATCCCTACTATTCAATCCCCACAACTTTTCCACTATTTACAATGTCAATTTCGTTTGCACACAAACTATGGAGCAGAAAATGATGGTCAAAATGCTAAAGCCAGATTTATATAGACGTATTTAATTGGTAGCATCACTATAAACTTTGTTAAGGAATGAGAATTATTAAAACATTACGCAGCAAGTACTGCAAAAAGTTTTTGCTCTAATTTAATGATAGCTCTAATTTAGTGATTTAATAGGTATTAACTGGTGATAATTTTATAAATGAATCTCAAACGCAGCGTATATGTTTTACGAGCAAAATTACTTTCCAGGCCCGTCATTTAAGGGGGGGGGGCGCCGGCTTTGAGAGATCTATGTATTTACATATGTGAGCTCGTTTTTTTTTCCCCGTTGAAATTGCATTGTATTTGCACTCTTTGTAATTACCCCCCCCCCCCCGGAAAACTTGAAATGAAGGACCTGTGACTTATCCCATAACTGTAGCTGTCATAAAAATGTACCACACAGTAGACAAGTACTAAGATTATATTAAAATTTTAAAGTACCCTCGACCCCAGTTGACGAACTCATATTAAAACAAATTTTACTGCTCAGAAAGCATTTTAAATTTAAAAATATTAAATTATTTTCGAGAGGACAAGCTAAACACGGAAAATGAAATATGATCCTTACTAGTCGAAACAGAGGAATAAAGAGGAAAAATTGAAAATATTTTTGAAATCCTCATACTGAAATCAATTACAAGATTTTAAATGTTAACAAATAGAACCTGGCAACAAATACTGTTTGATATTTTATCCGGCGACCTTCGTCAAATTTGCGCATGCGTCAGGTCTCTACTGATCTTATCGAAGTAGGGATGATAGTCAAAAGAAAGATAATGGAATTGAGGGGATTTTTCTTTTTTAGTTTTGTTTCTCGTTTGATTCGTTTATTTGTTGTGTTGTTGTGCCCCTCGCCCTCCTTATCAGGTCTAGGGGAAATGAAAATAATATTGGACTAAGTAGAAATGCTGCCATGGTGCATTTTCGTAACTAAGCTGTCACTGTTTCAAAATAGAACCGTTAAACGGTGTTGGGTGCAGCTTTCGAGGTCAGACAATAAACATTTTAAATAATTTTGTTTTCTTTCTTGTCAGCCAACAACTATGTTGAATTCCAATCCCATGAATAAAGGCTAAGCCGAATTTGCTAAAAAAAGTTGTAATTCGAGTTCTATACAACATAGAAGTTCGAAACACATTCTATTGGATGTAATTTATGTTTTCTTTCTTTTGGGACTATTGTTTTTAATTTTAAAAATGCTTTTACTTCAAAAATTTGCAAAAAAAGTTTTAAAAGTTTTTAATCAATATCTTCGTTAATTAGCGTCATCCGAAGACGCGAGATAGCTAAGCTTACTCTCCATCAACGCTTCTTTCAAACCAAAGAAATCTCGAAATCAATCCATTCATTTTAGCGCTATAGTGACACAGACAGATACACAGATACTTCAATCTTATAACCCCCCCCCCCCCACCCCTTTTTTGTTGCTTCGGGGGTTAAAAAATGTGGATTTGTCAACAGTTCTCTGTCAAAAGTACTTTTGAGTTGGATAAATCATTTTTCCTCTCAAATTCCACGACTTTTTTAATCTTCCACAGTTGGCGCGTAACTAGAAGGTATATATTAAGAGGTAATATCATCTTAAAACGTTGCGCTAATTTGAGCTACAAATGTTTGACTTTAGCAATTTTCTCTCTCTTCCAAACCTAATTCAACCCATCAAAGCAAATATTCTTGAGTCTGTTGCAGTCTGTACATCTGTTGTACGTATCTGAGAGATACGTGCAGAAGTTTATTTTATTCATTTTTTTCATTTTCTGTTATCTGAATTTGTATTTTAACTTTCATATCACCTTTAGTGTGGCATATTCCATTTATTTTCATAACTCATTTTAATAACTCTTTAATCATTTCATATTACTTTCGTGTTTTAAGACAAATTCATTGCTTTTCTGTGAAACGGGAAATTTTTTTAACAAATTACCTTTTTATAACTCTTAATGAATTAAAAAAAAGCTCAACTATTTAATCATTTGAAATTATACATTTTCCTATAGTATATCTAAGAAATATGCTCCGTCTTTCATGTTGATATAGAGACCACACCAGCTGGAAGAATACAAATATCAATACTATAAGCACGTTGCATATAATTAATTTAAGTTTTTTACTAGAAGATACCTTGTTTTAATAGTATTATGACAACCTTTATGTGTTCATCAAATAGAATATCGGAAAAAAATATGAGTAAAACCTACATTTCTCTCGCGGGTAGATCACATAGGTAAAAAAGGCAACCGATGACTAACATGACATTTATTATTAAATAATTCAATCCCGAAGGAGCAAAGTAATAATATTTCCTAACAGCTCAGAATTTGCTGACGTTCAACTGTAAATATTTCTAAACATCCGCTATTGATCCATTTATTGTATCATGGACTCAAATTCTAGCAATTACTTCCGCTAAAATAGGTACAGCGATCTAGTGTCGTCGTGTCTAGTACTGCAGGCGCCAATAAGCTTAACCAGGAAACTACTTTTTTCCGACATTGTTTTATCCTTAGTAATGAGAGTCGTTACTGGTCTTTATATACTTTGTCTGACTTTTGGTTTTTACTGTCAGTAAAACTGCACATTGGTTGACTAAATAAAAAAAAATAAATAAAAAAACATCAATGGACTGTAAATGAAAAAAAAATAATAAAAATGAATGAAATACCACTAACTAGAACAGTAAACTTAAAGATCATGATTTTTTAAAAATATTTTTGCAGTTAAAGTTTTTTTAATTTCATAATTTTAATTTGATTGGTAATAGTAAAATAATTTCAATTTAATGATTACTTCTTCTTTTAGGGGAGGCCGGGGTAATAAGAGTCAAAGGTAATAAGAGACGCAGTCATAAAATCCCTAAACCAACATATACTTAGACATCTTTAAAAATATGTAAAAAAAAAAGTACCATATGAAAAGTACCATTTTTCAATTACAAGACTCATACCAAAAATATCAAGTTTTAGACCCTCTCAGATAGTTATTCATTGTTATTTACACATTAAACATTAAAACCATATTTATTAAACAATAAAGTCAGTGGAATCGTTAACATCTTATATCAAAAACAGAAAAAGTAAACAAAATGAAAAAGCTTGAAATAAAACTAACCCACCTTGCTTAATACTTTCATAAAAACTAAAAGCAATAAAACAATGCAATTTGAATTGCTTTTAATAACCAAATATCGCTGCTTGTTCACGAGTTAATAACATTTCGATTACCCCACCAAAAAATTTGAAGCAACATTTAATCAATTCATTTGCTCAAATTATTCAATAATGCCTAACCAACGATTGACTTTTTGACGCTACTACAATTATTAAATTCATGCGGAAGGAAACATTGTTTTAATTAACACTCCCGAAACCAAAGATTATTAAAGAGAAGTAAATCGAGTTAAAGGATTTTTCTTTTGCTTACGCTTTTCACATGGCAATTGGACACTAAACGCTATGTCAGTTCATTAAGTAATAAATAATTCACTCAAAAGATAATTGTTTATTGAAAAAGGGATAAAAAAATGCTTTGGATAATGAAATATCTAAACTTTCAGGGAAATTTCTTTTTGTTATTAAGTAGGAGAGACCGGGTATAGTGAAAACATATTTTTACGTTTTAATTTTTCTATTTCTTGTTACAAATGTCACAAAATGAAATTCCACTCAAAACTATTTCTACTTGTGTACTAAATAATGATTTCAAAACTTCTGTTGAAATACTTTTCTTCGTATAAAAAAAAATCGTAAATTTATTTCCGAAATATTGCAACTGGACCCAACATGTTGCAAGTAGATACACAAATAAATAAACAGTTATACTGACGTAATAAGCAATACAAGAAAATTTAAGAAAGTGTTTTCAAACAAGAATCGCATAAAATGTTTGAAGCATTAATACAAACATAAGCATAAATATCTTCTCCTGTCTTGGAAAGATGTAAGTTCTTTCTTTTAAGTTTTTTTTTTTTTTGGTCACTTCTAAGAATTTCTCGAGAAAAAACAAAACACAAAATTGGGGACTTTGGTTATTTAAACGTATCAACTTCGTCCAAGCGAGATGTCTCAACAATGCTATCATTACGTATACTCAAAACACGGTGAAAAAACAGCTGCGAAAAAAAGCAATTTCTCTTAAAGAAAATCATACCTCCTATTTTATTAACACAGTCGTATTTTGCTTAACCCATTTATGCCCAGTAGCCTAAAAACGGGACGCTTGTTAGTTACTGCATACAAAAATCTGTAATGGGTATATAATTTTACTAAAGCTGTTTTTCACGAGTTAAATAGTCCTTCTTCTTGAGAAAACCAGTTAGAGCCACTATTTGGATATCAGAGTTTATTTATTGACAGTTATTTTCAGACAAATCAGTCAAGCAACGATCCAGCATGGGTAGCCACAGAAAGTAAGTTTTTTTTGCGAACTCATTTTTCATAAAATTAACCTATTTTAAAATGGTTTGCTTAAAATTGATCACAGATGCCTTCTGTAATGTTCAATGTTTCTGCAAAAGTAAAGTCAAGTAAGGTCGTAATTTTGCTCTCATATCTGCAAAATATTCTATAAACAGGATGTTAAATAACTTAATAAATATGGCAACGGCGAACTATTTTATGCCTAAAATGTATGTAAACCATTCCAAGTAAGAGTTTTAAGCAGATAAAAATTGAGAAAAACTATTTAAAAAAACTTGGGCATAAATGGGTTAATACAATATACTTACTTAAGGGAAACCATCAATTGTTGCACAAAACAGCCTGCAAAAACTCCAATTATATTAGATCCTTGTTTCGCTGTTTTTTTATGAAGAGCATGGATTCTACTTTTATGTAATGCTATTAAATTTTGAAGATTTCCAAGAAACAGTACTTATATGATGTTTTTTTGGCTTCGTAACGGACGTATCCGAGGTACGGCCGTTATGGAGAAAATCACATTATTTCAATATTTTTTCCTCGAAATCTTAAAAATGTAACTGCATTATGTATGGAAACTGACCATATTCTTCATAAAAATCGTAAAAAATGAAGGATTTTACATACTTCTAGCTTTTGAAGCTGTTTTGTGAAAAATTTATGCGTCCATTACCGTGGAACAGCCCTTTAACCCCCTATACGACAGTTATAAAAAAAACAAACATTTTTTTCGTTGCACAAAAAAAAAAAAAAAAAATCTTCAGAATAGCTCTCAAACAAAAGAAGACAGGTTCTCCCTCGCCCCCCCCCCTCTTTATATTACTAGATTATTCAAACAGTCGTTTTGACTCCTTTTAAATTTAGATTAGAAAAATAATGTATAGGGGAGAGGGGGGTACATGTGAAGAAAAATTACATTTTGTATATTTCTCATTATTAATTTGAGATATAAATGAAACAAGTGCTATACATGATAAATCAAACATTTGCTAATATTTTCATGCAGTTACCCCCCTTCTTCAACAGTGAATTCCAGCTAAAAAATAAGTCTAAAATTTGTTAAATTTTGTTCACATCTGCTGCAGTAGTGGGTCAGTTGTAAACACACCTGGGACACAAGTAAACACGGATACATAAATGGAAATAAAATACACCTACACATATTTTTAAGTATACTGCTTATTAAACATTAACAAACACCTACAAAGGAAATATAATGGTATTGATTCAACATGATTAATTGACTCAATTCAACGAACATCGTAGCCTTCAAGTTTTACAGAAAAAGAAACAGAAGGTACAGCTTGACATGTGCCACCTAAAATTGTAGGTGGCGGTAATTTCAGCAGAATATTATCAGAGTACTCACTGCTTTATATCATCAGAGTGTTTACATCGATGTATCATCTGTTTTTGGAAACATAAAAGTTTTATTCCTAGTGAATTTTTGTCTTTTTGGTAGCGAGTTCTGCGAGGACAAAGTCATTCAAAGCTAAATTTTCTGGTGCAAGGTTGACTTCAGCACAGATTTCCTGATAGTTGCATTCTTCAAAACTAATTTCGGACTCAGCACCACTTCCTACAACTTTTAAGTGCACCTTTTTTAACATTTTAGCAAGTTTAACTTTATTTTCTTTGCACCTCTTTCTGATTTTAATTAAATATTGAGTATGGAAAATTTTAATTTTTCAATATTTCTTGATTTTTTCAAAAGTTGAATAGTCTAATTAACAACTTTTTTAATTGAAATAACTAAATACTATTATGGGGCACAGACAAACTGTTCACATCTGCCCCTACATAATGTGTTTACATGTGTGCCTTATCTCAAGTTAGGCCTAATTTGATAAAAAATTATATTTTTCTCAATTAAAAAAAACAAAACAGTGCATGAAGACTTATTAATGCCACTTAACCCTTATTAATGCCACTTTAAGACAAATAAAGTTCAAATTACAAAAAAAAAAAATAGTTTCGGATGTGTTTTTATTCCGAGAACTGGAACATAAAAGTATATTGGCACGTTCCAAAACATGAGATCTTATGATAACTAAAAAACGATATGGTTTAGATCTTTAAAATTTCAGGCAGGATATAGTACTTGTGTTACCATCTATATATTTTTCCCCGATTTTTCTTTTCATATTAACTGGGTAAAATATCGTTTGTTCACATGTTTCAATGTTCACATGTGCCCCCCTCTCCCCTATGTTTAAAACATGTAATAAACGAAGATTTTTTTTTGTCTGAGAAACACACATACACGTGTGATTTCTCTGGCAAAATGCTTTGCTCATTTCATGTTTTCAAATTAAATATAGATCTGTGACGTTTGGACATCATAAAAAAGCTGCAATTTACTAGCTACAGAAGACATACGTGCATATAACGAGAGCCTTATTATTACATTCAGTCACTGTAGTTTCGTTCTTCATATTGGACTCATCAAGCCGGAATAGTCTAAAGGAGACGATTTGGAGACTTGGTTTTAGACTATTTTTAACCGACTTCGAAAAAGGAGGAGGTTCTCAATTCAAAGCGTATACTTTTTTTTTTGTTCGCACATAACATCTGATCTACTGAAACCGATTTGGACGATTTTTTTTTAAATCGATAGGAGATGGTTAACTTAGGTACCATGTACTCATATGACGATATTTGTTTACTAGAAAAAAAAGTTATGATCGAAAAACTAAAATTTCATGTTATTTAAAACAATATGTGCTATCGTAACTCCTTACTTCAATCAGCGACCCGATGGTCGAGTGGTTAAACGCGTCGGGTTGAAGTTCCTGATGGAATGAGATCGAGTCCAGGTCCGCAAGTTTTTTGGACAGCTGCATGGTTTTTTGATTATATTTTGATTATTTTAAGTGCATTTGGACTAAAAAGAATGAAATAAAATATTTTTGGAAAAAAAAATAGAACCGACTTCAGTTGGAAATTGCTCTAAAAAGTAAAAAATAATTTTTTTCTTTGAACACCATCGAAACTACTTTTAAACATAAGTTTTGAAGTCGGCGCAAAAACAATGTATGGAATCATACGCAACTACAATTCAACTATAAATATAAATTTTAATGGATTCATTTCATTGATTACCACACATTCGTGTAATGGTACAAATATTCTGCTTTTAATTTTCAATGATTTCTCTGAAAAAATGTTGGCAAAATATGGTTAAATATCATTTTACCTATCGTTTTTGCGCCGACTTCAAAACTTATGTTTAAAAGTAGTTTCGATGGTGTTCAAAGAAAAAAATTATTTTTTACTTTTTAGAGCAATTTCCAACTGAAGTCGGTTCTATTTTTTTTCCAAAAATATTTTTAACTCCCGACGGAACAAGGAATTGGGTTATAGGTTTGACGTCTCTGTGTATGTGTTTATCTATTTATCGCAATTTAGCACCTAAACGGAGGGAACGATTTTTTTTGGCAATGAGTGTTGATTGAGAGTATTCTTAGCTAGGCCGCGTTTTCGGAGGACATTAATTAGCGAATCCATAAATTAAAAGACTTTGAAACGTTTTTCACGATTTTGAAGTGAATAGATATTTGAAAGCTTGAAACAATAGTACCAAAACACAAAAAAAAAAGTCAGCGCCTGAAAGAATGTGTTGAAACTTCTATGCTGTGTTAAACTCGAATTGTAACGTTGTTTAGTAAATGCGGCTAAGCTTATATTCACCCGATTGGAAACAGATGGCATTATTGGCTGACAAGGAAAGAAAACTCAACAATTTAAAATGTTTATTTGAATCTAGTTTCTATTTGTTACCAATTAAAACAATTGTCATTGATTTTAGTATAAGGATTTTAAAGAACTTTTGATTTTCTGTCTTTATTCTGTTTGTGCGACTAGCAGTTTTTACTAGTAAGGAAAATCTTTCCTTTTACGTGTTTATCATGTCCTCCCGAAAACCATGAAAACTATTATAATTTTAAATACTTTCTGACCAGTGAAGTTCTTTCCAATAGGAGAGCGGCAAAAAGGGTCGCGGGTTTTTAAATTTTAAATTTAATCTTTGTGCTCGTAGGTCAGAATCGGCTGATACTACCCGCAAGAGTCCGCTATTAATGGAACGGTTCTACGATTAAAATGAAGGCAAAAGCTTTAGGTAACAAGCTATGAATTAACGCCCGTAAGCCAAGGCTATGCAGAGCTGCTATATTCATTTTATCTACCCGTTTGAAGGTTGTCAGTTTCAATGAGTGGACATTTCCCCCCAGTCGACCAGTCTGGAACCAACCATTCAACCATTCCAGACTAGTATGCCCATAATCAGAACGAAACTGTAGTGTTTGGATGTCGTTATTCAAGCAGTCTGTAAATTGAGTTGGGGTTTTTCACCAAATAATGTCATTTAAATATTATATATATATATATATATATATATATATATATATATATATATATATATATATATATATATATATATATATATATATATATATATATATATATATATATATATATAAATAAAGAGAGAGAGAGATTTTGATATATAGATGTATATGAAAATTAACTTAATTTCTTTGTTCTCTTTCGCTGATTAAATGATGTTTTATTAGAATTTGAACGATTGCTTTTTTCAAATAGTTTAGTTTATTTTTTTTCTATATTTCTTCTATTGTCATTTATTTATTTATTCAAAAAAAAAAAAGTGGATGAACTAGTAAGTATGTGTTTGGCACTAATGTTCTACACTTTATAGCAACCCTAACTGGCATGAATATCATATTAATAAACATTGATTATTCCTTTCAAAACCGTACTGAGCTTCAAAGTCGCTTTAATGAAGGAAAAAAAAACATATTAGAAAAACTTAATTAAATGTAAACTCATAAAACCTACGCGAATGTTAACGAAATTAAACAACAGCTTAAATTTCTGCATCTGTTTCCTCACCTAACTGATTACGCACGTTAATTGCATTCAGAGAACTGATTTATACAACATCATTAAATTAATCAAGCTTTAAATAGGATTATTTCCTCAACGTCAATTTAACTCTTATCAGACATTTAAGATTGTTTAAAGATCAATAAATAGTCCCTTTAATTTCATGAGCGACAAAAATAATTGATTTTTCAAGTGTAGTATCGATAATTGGGAATACTTAGCGTCAATGAAGCAGTTAGAAATGAAATAATATTTGAGCTTGACATTATTCACTTTAATTTCTCATAGGGGAGGGGTAAAGGAGAATTCAATGTTAATGATGAAAGGAAATGTGTGTGTACAAAAGCGTCGTTTGTTATTTATAGCTAATGAGATATTACACACAATGAATATAGTAATACGTCTCATATTATTTTGTAATATATGTAAAGATGTAAATTCTAAATACGAAAACTAAAGAAACGCCAACGCGTTATTCAATTAACTCTTAAACTAACTACTAAATTCAAAAGAAAGTTTATGTGTATTCTTCTCTGGTGCGATTTTGTTTCGTGCTATTGTTTTCTGTTCAATCCATTTAGAACAACCGTGTACTTTACGAATTTATTGATAAAACTATTGCGATTTTAGTGTTACGAAAGCGATTTTGAACCCGTTTACCAGAAGACAGTTCGTGTATCGTCAGACTACGATATATAATGGTTCTACGTTTTTGAAAACTTTACATGTATAAAAAAGGTATACACGTTAATAAAACATTAAAAAATTATTCATGTGTGTTTTCTAAATCAGATTATAAAAGATTTGGCCAGATTCCAAAACCTGGCAATTTCATACTTAAAGCTTTTTTAAAATATTTTTTGCGGTCCTATTTTCCCCGCATAAAAGATATTTAACAATTCGTCGCTTTGGAAGAATAACGCTGCAACTCAAAAAAATCGAAAAATGACATTTTTATATCATTTTGTTCAAAAAAAATCGCTCTTTATGATAAACGCGGTTACACCTCAAAAGTGTCAAAAATATCCGCTCGGGAGCAATTTTTGGAGAACACTGATGTAACTCAAACTACCTAGGTAAATTACGTCATTAGTTAAAATGCCATTGAAGTCAATAATGTTACATTAGAAAAGAGATTAAAATGCGGTTTTTTTAATGCTAGTTTCATTAAAATAGTCGCAATAGTTTTGAGCATAAGCGCGATAGAAGTTTCTGAAAAGTTAAAAATTGCTCTCCTGAAAAATGGGCTTTTTTGAGTTGCAGCGTTATTCTTCAAAGCGACGAATGGTGTTAACTATTTCTAATAGGTTCATGTGATATTTCGAGTATGTTTCATATTAAATTCGCATAATTCACTGGAGATATTCTTAAAGATAGACGTCCATTCAAACATATCAATATAATTGATATCAGAAAAAGGACACATTAATATAAATTTTATTTTAACTTGCCAGCTATGAACCGATAAAGAAACGATCAGATTTTAAAGCATGCTCGTCTGTGTGTTAGAATAATGTGTAACGTGCTTAGTTGTTTTTTTTTTCTGAGCAATGAAACATTACTATATGTTTTCTTTTTGGACCTCGCCGGGATAAGATGGCAGACCCGGTGCTGCTCAGCTCTTCTTTTTCAGGTAGTGCATGCCCACGATCTCCACTCATCCTAGTTGGTGGTGACCATGTCCTACACACACACACACACACACACACACACACACACACACACACACACACACACACACACACACACACACACACGCCTATACTGCAGTGCTAAGCGCAAAAGTCGTATCTGCTCTTTTCAACAAAACTGAGTTATCGCCACCAGGTGGCACTCTTTGGGACGCATTTTACCTAAATACAAAATTATATAGTCATTTGAGAACGGGAAATATTCTTTTAAAAATCCTAAAATGTTTCATCTGAATAAAATACATTGTGTCGCAAAACTTTAAAGAGTATTATCTCAGTTTCAGCTCAACTGCAGATACCATTTTTGCACTTAGCATGGCAATATATACGTCTAAACACCTTAACACGCGTTTGCTTACACACATACACACCAATATCAATTCGCCATTGCAGAAAACAAAATTTGAATTAAGAGGTCAAAATTCAAATTTTATCTATCTGTTTTATATAGAAATGTGTTACTCTTTATGTTATTCTTTATTTTGCCTAGATCTACTTAGAATCAAAATAGTTTAAGTAAATGACTTCTCTTTTGCTATTTATATTATAAATAGGTGTTAAGAAATATTTCTGTCAATAGTGACTACAAAATTATTACATTTCAATCCCATATCACACACCGAAAAGGACATCGGCACTTTAAATTATATTAGCATTAAATTCCCGAAAGCTTAAAAAAATACGTGACCATTTTTTCAATGTGCGATATGCTTCCATTATTATACACATTAACATATAATTTAATTACAAATAATTACTCAAATTTACATTGCACATTTATATGTAGTACTGTCAAAATAGATTGTCTTTAAGCATATTATATATATATATATATATATATATATATATATATATATATATATATATATATATATATATAAACAAAACGAATTTTCATTCTTGATTGAAATGCGTGCAAATACTTGGATTGCTGGACTATTTGTCTCTTATCCTTACATTGGCAAACTACGCTAAAGTGGACTAGCAAAGATTATGGAGATATTGTCCACTAATCGATAAAGCAGGTTGTCATTTGATGTCAAAGGAGCATGTAACTTGATCTGTAAGTCCAAATGTCCGTTAGCTGTTGATCTTCCGTTGAGACAAATTGACAAAGCCATCCATGAAAATGGTACATTTATTACGTATAAACTAATAAACGTGCAAGAATTATAGGGATACACCTAAAATGGACGATTAATCACATTTGAATGTCTTATGTAAGAGAAAGCAACCCATATTGGACTTAGAGCATATACTAATGTAATGTGCTCTACAAGTCGAATAGCAAATGATACTTGAAAGATTTTTAAGTTTCCGACTTAAGTTTCTGTCACATCTTTTCTTTTTTTTTTCATTTCTAGCTAAAAAGATTAACTTTAAAATCTTGTTTCTTCTAAATAACTCAAGGGTTTTTTTTTCATAGAAGTCCTATTATACTCGTTAGTCAGTATTTAGTATTAATAGTCATTAAGTATTTATATGCAGGCTTATCTCGCTTGTTAACAAGAGGTTTGAAGAAAAAAAGAGGGATGAAGAAAGTATGGGAAGAGCCTCAGTTGCTTATTAATAATGCATATTAAATTATGATATGGAGATGCAGTGTGAAACCAAAAATTAAAAGAGCCAAGGATAGCACTAAAAAGGGGACTGGAACGGTACTAACAATACTGGGGAGTATATAATAGAGAAGATTTTGGAAAACACGCCGTATTTTGCAAGATATCTTATCACGTGTTTCACCCATAAGCATGTATAGATATATATAGATACATGGATTACAAATCTACAGACTATTTCTATCAGCTTCATTCTTGTTAAAAGTATGACAGTATAAAATAAAAATGTATAAAATAAATATATCATTTTTAGATGAAAATCTAATTTTATCGTTATATTGATTAACTCTAAAGCAACCAATATAATTTGAATTTGAAATTTGAGAGAAGAGATAGACGGATTCATTAAAGTTATTCACGCTAAACTGTTTATCATCTATGTCTTCTCTCAAATGTTTAATTTACATTTTATTGGCGCTTTGTATTAATTTCTTGTACGGCATCTTACCTCAAAGATATAGGTCATCTTACCCCAAGAATGGGGTAAGATGATGAAATGCAAACGTTTTCAAATTATTACTTTTAACAGGTAAAAATTATTCTTCAATGCGAACTTATTTACTTACCAATGACAATATTTTGTTGATAATTCGGCTGGTTAAAAATGAAACCAGGTTTTTTTTTTTTTTTTTTTTTTTTTGTATAAAATAAAATAAAATAAAAAACAACGGCGACTCCCCCAGAATCTACCTTATTAACAGAAGAATCAGTGTTGATCCTATTTTACTGTTAAAGGATAAAAAAATATTCTGCGTTATAGCAGTTAATTTATATGGATTTAAGGTTTGTGTTTGTGTCCCCATTAAAGCATATTTTAGTTAAAAGATAAAAGTTTCACTCGTCTTTTAGTACTAAAGGTTTTCTATGCGTGCATAACAAACAAAGGGAAACATTTATTTCTCAAGTTAAAAATATATTTCACGAGATTGGCTTACATGCGCTTACCACACTTAGGCTACAGTCTATGTTTATTTCAAACGGATCAAAAAAGAGATTTCTTTCAAGATAAAGCCTATTCATAAAAATAAAATGTCCTAAAACCTTTAAGGATCATTTCAATGCAAAATTTTTATTAATGTATAACAGTTTTATTTTTTTGATATAACCAAGGAATGTTTTAAAAACGGTAAGCAGGGAAAGAAATCTAGACTCAAGACTTATTTCAAAAGATTATTAAAAAATTAAGAAATAAATTCACATAATAGCAAATAATGAGAAAAGTGCCTTAAAAATTTCTTAGAAAATGTTCAATACGTTATTGTTATATATTTTTTAGAAACTTCTCGTATACAATAAATGCAAACTTCCAAAATGACAGGAAATTGACCTCTTTTGTGAATTTTGAACATAATAAAAAGCTCAGACACTATTCTTCTAATCCACATATCCAAAATGTTCGTGTATTTAAATTTCGAATGCATATTTACGAAAATTTTGAGATTTGCATGGCCTTGCAACTCAAACAATAAAGTCTCGTCTGTGCTATTTTAATTTTAGAAAAGGTTATTTGGTACGGCTATTGAAAGTAACTCTTGCATCGCTTCTTTACTACTCGCAGCTCACATCAAAAGTTGTATGTTTGCGAAATATTTCACTCCGTCTAGCTTCAATTTGGCTTGTATAATAAAGTTACACTGTAAAAAATACATGTTTTTACAGTATAATACAGCTAATTTTAAAGTAGTAGACTGCAAAACTACTAGTTTACAGTAATAAACTGTAAAATTGCTAGTTTTACAGTTCAGTTCAATACTGTACACTTTATTGTTTTAAACTAGAACATCAGCAGCCAGTATTAAAATATTGTTTGTACAGTATAATAAACTGTACAATAGCTAGTTTTACAGTTTATTACTGTGCTTTGACAGTTTTAAACTGGAACCTGCTGCCAGCTGTAAAAACAACAGCTCAATTTCCGCATCGTAATAAAACGTTTACTATTATTATTTTATATTAGATGTGAAATATTATACTCTGAAAATTACTCTTTTTCTTATAAACTTCCTGCATTCACTGTAAAAAAATGCGTAACTTTAACTCCATTAATACTTTGGGAGCAGTGTTGCCTCCCTTAGTACGGAGTAACTTAACCGATGCATCTGATGTAAAGTAACACATCATTTGTGGAAGGTTACACCATGATAATTTAACTATAGCGTAACGTTTCACTAAAATATATGTAAGTTTACATAAGAATTCCTTGTCAAAAGAAAAAAGAGCATTTACCAAGTTGGAAGATTACTTTTGATAATTCGTTTATTTTTTTTGTCAGGTTCATGATATCCCCTACTAATCAATACGCAAATTGGTAAATTACTTTAATGACACACGATAGGATCGAATACCGATTCGCGAATGCGAGAATTACAGCTTACACAGAGCTCTCAAAAGCAAGCGTCGTGCAAGCGTGCTCTGCGTCGATATTTGACGCATACTGTTTGAATCATGCTCCAGTCATTTTAACGTTTTAAGGAGCTTAGACCGACTGCGGGAACATTTTCTCTAACAATTAGAATTTTCATAAAATCGAATTTCCAGAAGTTTTGCAACGTTACACCCATTAAAGGGGGTAACTTTACACAAACTTGTTACCGTGCATTTGTAGTTTTATAGTGCGCACAGAATAGATCATCTGAAAACTAATTGATTCAATAAATAAGCAATGCGGACAAACCGCTAAGTTATAGAAGACATTGATAATGTATTTACTTAAACAATTAATATGTTGATTGTGTCTGATTTCTGACTAAACATATCTAGAGGTAGTCAGTAAAGAAGTGACAAAGTATCCTTCTCTTGAAGAAGTAATAAAGAAGCTGTAAAGCAACGTACTTGTTTGATTAGAGAAGATAACTTATAATCACTTTGGGAACCTGCATATGAAAAAAAGCGTAATTTCAATTCCTTAAACGATATTAGAATGAAGAAACTAAATCCTGAGGAAAAATACTTGCATAGATGTCATAAACCTTTAAATCACATGCATAAATTAATTTACATAACACTAATATTTTTTTAAGATTTTTGTAAGAGCATTTTAAAATTTCCTTATAATGAATGGCACGGCATTGTTTTTACAGCATATGATTTGTAAACGAATTTAATTCGTGAGTTAGTAAACTATGTCAGAAAATAACAAATATGACCAAAGATTTATAAAACTTCACGCACGAGTTTTGTTAGTAGATAAAAAAATAAAACAGCACATATTTGTAAACAGTTTGTAATACAAAAGCGCATAAAAGTGGAATTTTGTGCTATTTCAGATGTTTTGTCTTATTTTGTAGTCTGCATAAATGCATTCCGTAGTTTCATATGTTTTGTCTTATTTTGTATTCTGCATAAATGCATTCCGTAATTTCATATGTTATTTGTTCTCTTATAGCGTTTAACTCACCAATATGACTCGAAGTAAGCATACATGCTAAAACTAGAATAATGCAAGACTCAAAGGAAATGAAAAATCATTACAGGTAAAAAACAACTTTTAAAATAATTGCTACAATTGTATGTTCTACACTACTAACTAGTAGTATCTTTATCCTTTTTGTTGTTGTAACGATTACTCATCTAGGGATATTCTTTTAACGTGGCACACATTTTTAATGACATGTTTTTTTAATCGGTAATCATAAAATATCTATACTTGTTCTGCATTAACCTTCCTCTACTACGGTGGGTTTTATCCGACCCAAATCAAATTTATATTTCACGCTACAGCTAAGTTAGCGAGCGCTTCACGGTATCGTCCAAGGGGTATCGTTATTTTTACTTCCTATAGTATCATTACTTTACATTAGTATCCAATTTACAAAAGATAAATTGTTTTTTATGTTTAAAAAAAGGCTCAAAAAAGAGTATGTCGGATCCGACCCAACAGTAGTGTTTGTGTGATCTTTAAACCACCGTAGTAGAGGAGGGTTAAGTGACTAACACCAACGACGTAAATAGTAGCTGCATTCAAGTTTTCAAATTTCCCAAATCATTTGTAGCACATATAGTTTTGCATTTTCCTAAAAAACGATTGAAAAAAATACTTTGTACAGAAACAGATGGTTAAATGAAGCAAACCTCAGATGATTATCACAAAAGTTTTTTCTCTCCTCAGGCAGGCTCAAAGGCAAATAATGCACTGCACCTGGACATTTTCTCAGCTATTTCCGATCGTAAATATACTGGACGAATATTTCTATCCAATGGCATATATTTTCTGAATGCTACCCTTTAGCGTGAATATAAATTTAAAACGTGGTATTGTCAGACAGGTTGTATGTTTGATGTTTTAAGAGGTGAGTAACTCATGTGCTGGCTGCAAATTCATTGTAATAGGTATAGCAAAATCAGAGTTGAAGTTTGAATAAATGCATTTTCATCTCCTTTAACATAGTGCTTTTGTTTCCTGTCAATCTACATGCATTTTACATAAAATTCTTTTACAAATATTTTTTATAAAAAGCATATTTTTCATTTCTAAAGCATATCCTAAAGCATATTGTAATCTTTACATTTGAATGCGTTTATTGAAGTACCGATCATTTGTTTTGGAGTAAAATATTTTTCCCATTTTTACAACTCATTAGCTTTGTTTTAAAATTATACGTTGAATCCTTTTAATAAATTTTATGACACAAATGGTCTTTTTATGTAATAATTTTAATTTTAATATTTCATTTATTCAACATTTATATTTTCTTTAATCGTCTATGCACTTAATACGAAAATGTTTTAGTTTTTTTTTTCCAAATTAAAACAGTAGTTTAGATTTTACTTCCGAAATTTAACTGAAATTTGTGAGTTTGAAAGTTTTTAATCTAAAATGCGCTCATTTGAACAAGCAACATCACTTTCAAAGTCATATTTTTGTTTCAGTGATTGTCATCCCATTCTTGGGACTGAACCCTGACTTTGAACAATTTAAGAAATTTTATTTTAAGTGCTGGTACATCTGTCTGTATTACACCATAAAGAAAAAAATGGTGTTACAGGGTAAAATAAAAGCAAATTTCAAAGTTATGTGAGTAAAACTTCAATGATTTATCTTCATATTTTAATTAATTTAAATAGAAAGTTTTGACAAAATGTGAGATTTTTAAGTATAAAAAAAACTTAGGTTTTCGAAGTTAAGCGAGCAAAATTAGTTGAAATTCTTGGCTATTTACTTGTGTCTTGTTTCCACTCATTCAGTTAACTAATTTATTTTAACTTTTTAATTTCTGACTTTGTAAACTAAAAAAATACGCTCTAAACTTAAAGTTGGGGAACGAAGTATCTGCGAGAAATTGTTAAATGCATTGTTTGATTAAACTAAGAAGAAAATCAGTAAAAATAATTTTTAACTAATGCCTTCTGATGACAATTGAATGTGTTACAGTGTCTAAACAGAAAATTTCTCATTAAAAAAATCGGAATCAGTCTCCGAAAAAAAAAAACGTAGTTTGACCAAAGTATTTCACCTGTTAGATCAACTTTGAAAATAAGTTTAAAAGTATAGATGAGACCAATTTATTTGTCGTCAATTGCACGCGTATTGTCGGAATTTATATAAATGTAAAAATATGTCAAATAAGGGACACAAAAAGCTAACAGCTGTAAGATGAATAATTTGAATTCATTACATAATTTTATGCTTTAAAATGAAGAGAAAGAAGCCAAAACTGTATATTCAAAAGAATAAAAAGGACTTGGGAGTTAATAAATACTTTCAGAGGCAGGTATTTTACTTGAAATCTGAAAATATACAGGACTACACTATTTTTATTAAGTGTTTTTTTAATTTATTGATTAAGTTTTAAAACAACCTTGCTTAAAATAGGTGTCCCAAAATATTTTAAATTTCTTACATACGTGAGAAACAAATAAGTTAAGTGTCCCAAGTTAAGAAGAAAGATCCATGTATCTTGAGACAATGAGTTATTTTTTGTTTTGTTTTCGTTTTGGAGGGACCTATCAACACATCCAAAACATGTCCCGGGGTGTAAATTACTAAGACTCTGAAACATAATATTTTTTTCAATTTTGAAAACAAGTGACTAGCATGCAGCTGAAAGCAGAAATTCAAAACTGTTCCAAGCATGGATACTTGACTATTGCTTTTGTAATGAATGCTCAAGATGAACATTTTACGGAGTGCTGCAAAACTCAAAGTAACTGCATCAGCGCTTCCTTTTAATATCAGGATGTTTGTTTTTTGGATCTTTTAAAAAATCCAATTGCACTTTTTATTTCAACCGTATTTTTATTTAAAGTAAATCATTATTACACGCATAATATATCCAAAACCAGAATTTCATTCTTATAAATAAACGTATTTCAGATAGATTTTCTTCAACTGGGCGCAAAATCACGAATTTTCAAAACTATGTCTACTTTAAAAAAGCGATATTCGTTGTTTTCAAAATCCAATAATCGAGCTGGTCACTTTACTTTGATAAAAAAGAAACTGCATTTGCATGTCTTTTAATCTAGCTCTCATGTTTCTTGTGGAACAGAACGCATTTCTTTAGAGAAAATAACTATCTGCTGTTTAATAGCTTTTGGACAAATAGATTTCTTTTTAGAGGGAACAATTATTTTAAACACATTCCAAAGTTTATTATTAGCCATTCGTTTGTAAATATGAATAATGTAGGATCACTTACTGGGTGAAAAATACAAGGTTTTTTAGCAGGTTTTAATTCAGATTTGAACTCTTGCTGACTGTGGTTTCTAAAAATAATGATCAAAACGTCATTTAACTTATCTCAACGATGACCAATGTCATTGATCATTATTTTGAAACAAATAGTTTTACTGATCAGAAACGTCAAGTAAATTGCTCTATTTATTTTTTTATATAAAGATATGTAATGTTGTGTATCTTAAAGATTACTCAGTAAATATTACGTTCCTACTATAAAATAAACTACTAACTTGGTAGTTTTTCAGGTATGTATTTGAATATGAGGTTAATAGATATTTAAAAAATTGTTAGTGCTTGTACAAATCTATATATACCTTTAAAAATGTTTTATGCTTAAACAAGATACTAATATTTTTTGGTACAACACAACATACAAGCAATAAATGTCTCTTAATATAAAAGTTCACACACACACAGACACACACACATATATATATATTGATTATTTCATCTTGTAATAGATCAATGGAACAAAAAATAATTTCACCTCATTAAATCATTATAATGACGAAAACTATTTCCTTATTTTTGAAAAGAAAATCAGTTCTACTTTTTTTTATCAGACGTAACTGTTAACGTTATTTACATGCTGATAACGTTAGGATGAAATAACATCGAAAAGCAATTACATTTCTGATTTATAGTAAAGTAAGAAACCAAATTTTTAATTGCCAAATCTTTTTCAGATGCTTTCACATGAGCTTATAAACCGATTTTATTTCCTTGCGAAAATCGCTATTTCCACAATTTTATGGTTATTGAAGATATAAAAATGTACATTTCCTTGTATTTGAGTAACATTAAAACTAGAGACACATGAAGCATGTACATGCAACATAAATAACGCATTTAACAAGAATTCATTAAAAAATGTGTTCAGTGGTCGTTCACACATTAACATAAGGAATCATATAAAAAATTAAACATTTGTTTCATAGATTAATCAAATTTTGAATGCGCATTAGAAAGAATCACCGTAAGTAAATCATTTCGAAAAACTTTCCTCTACCGGTGTTTAATATTTACATTTAAAAAAGCAACCTAATCCAAAATCATACGCGCTTTTGGACTCCAGTCAAACTTCAGGGCCCCATTGCACCATGGATTCTGTGTTCAAAAAGATTCTATAAAATTTCTGACTTCAAGGGGGCAACGTTCCTGTTTTTATCATATATGTTACCAGCAGGTTTTAGCACACTAGCTGCGCATTATTTTTTAGGAATATTACAGCTTTTTTTTTTCTTTTTTTGTAGTGTTCCGGAGCATAAGTATTCAAATTATTTAAATTTCAAATTCTTTAATCTAAATTTGGTAAAGCTTCCATCGATGAATAACACTTCTAAGCATATGAGCAAAAACAAATTTGTTTTAATCTAATACAGTCAAACTTTTTATTGCTCTAATTACTTTAAAATCTCATGACAGCAAAAATTTATACAACAAACTATCATTTAGGAAAAATGCGTATCCAATCAAGTTTCAATTGCCATTATGTAGCTGAAATCCAGTGACTAAGGACAAAACTAATGATATATTGAACTCCATTGTAACTAGATTTCACTGTGGGGTAATCATAACACCAATTAAGAAAAACTATAAAAGCACATCTGCAAAATGTTTCCACTCACACGAAAACTATAGAAATAATATCAATAATTATTTCTGAAATACTTCAAAAATTATGCACGAAAAATTTTACATTTCATTTTAAGCAATATTGATTAGACTATTTAAAAAAGAACAGTTCACATCAAACCTTTTATCTCAATTATCTTTCAAGACCCTTAATTTCATTGATGTAAACTATCTTCTGTCGAAATTTAAAACAATATTAAAAAATAAACCCTGTTTATATAATCTATAACTTAAAGAGTCAGTTACGCCAATCAAATCCCCTCATTTACTTTACAACTCAGCATTAAGCATGGAATCAAAAAATTTCTGAACTCACTCATCCAAAGAATTTTCGCTTACTCTGTTCGCAATTTTACTTATTCATACTGATATCTTATCTAATACATTTAAACAATATATATAATTGCTCTCATAACTCTCCAAATCCAGCGTTCAATAAGCGAAAAAATCTCATTAAATGTGAGTTCATTCTTTCAAATTCCATAATTACTCTTTAGATATTTTTCTGACAGATGTATGAATACTGCAATATTGCTTTGAAAGAAGTTTGTGCGATTTGCATCTTTGCTAGTTATGGATAAATGTTATTGTTCTTTGTTAGCCGCACCAATGCAATGTATTTATTTGTAAAGTAATTATATTTATTTTTCTCTAGCGGAACACGCCTTCGACACTTTTTGGAACAACAACACAATGAAATGACACTCATTTTTTTAAAATGAACATTGCATAATCGTGTTAAGCTTTACATTTTTATGGGTAAAAATATAGCTTTTTTTTCAAATATAATCAGAGTGAATTTCATTCCTGTATATTAAAATTTGTTTATTACCCTTATAAATTTGATCGCAAATCGATATATTTCACAAAAAAATACTTTAACAAAAATAAAATTTAAACGATGCTATATCATAATTTTGTAGCTGAAGCACGTCATAAATTCCTCTTTCATGTAATTTATGAAAAAAATCTCTCCTGCAAACTGTAAGTGAAAAAGACTGAATTTATAGATTGCCTATTTATTTTTTTTAAATATTATTTTAATTGCTCTTTGAAGCTTAGGATGAAACATTCAAAATGATAATTCTGATTTTTTTTTATTTGGAGATTTGTCAAACTTTGATTTGCATCATTATGGTTTCCCTTTCTAGTATACAGGTCAGTTTGTTCACTGACCTGTCAAACGATTTTTTCAATTATTTTTCAAGCTTTAACTAATCTTCTAAAAACGATATTTATTTCTTAATAAATCTCTGTTTGCTCTCATTAAATGAATCAATCTTTGAAAATTTCGAAAGTTTGTCCCCATTGTTAAATAGAATAACTCTATCATTGAGTTATCATTGTCAACACCAAGCAGTAGTTCTCTTTACATTAATTAACCCTATCTTGTTCACCTCACGCCTGCTCGTTTCCATTTCTTACCTGAATTTAAAATGCCATGACGTCCCCATCGGGCATTCAAAAGACAGTTTATTTACAATTTTTTAACTCCGACGCAACAAGGAAGGTGATTATAAGGCTGACTCGTCTATGTATCTGTCTGGGGCCGCCTAAACGAATGGACCGATTTTGATTTTTTTTTAAATCAGAATTGTTCTTAGCTAGTTAATGCCTTCGGATGACATTAATTAACAAAGATATTAATTAGAGGCCTTCAAAATGTGTTTCGCTATTTTTAAGTAGAATCATACTTGAAAATTTAAAACAATATTACCAAGAGAAAGAAAAAAATCTGCGTCTGATAGAATGCGTTTGGAACTTCTATGCTATATAGAACTCAAATGGTAACGCTTTTTAGTAAATGCTGCCTTCATTCACGCAACTGGAAACCATTGTCAGTGTTGGCTTCCTTGTTTTTAGGTAGGGGTAATATCAGGGTCGATTTTTTTATTTTTAATTTAATCTTCGTAATTGTCTGGCATAAAAAGTAATCGAAAAGTCATCAGTTCCAATGAAAAACTCGTGGAGCAAATTTTTTGGTAACAATGAGGGTAGCAACGTACTTTGCTAACGTCATGGTCGTTGCAAAAAGTAGTGTCATTTAGTGTCACTAATACTAAACACAAATTAGTGTTTAGCACATAAAAAACAGTCACATTAATTTTATTTCTTCCAAATATAGCAGCATATGCAAGCAAGGCAGAATTATTTTTGAAAAACAGTTATGTTATTTTGTCAGTAAAACAAATTTACGATTTAAACAATGTCAAAATAAAAATTCGTCTCATAAAAAAAGGAAACCTTTTTGAAATGTTTGCCCCGATCCCAAACTGTATTTTTATGAACTATTTAAGCATAATTTGCATTGCAGCCGCTATTCATTTAAGTAATCAACTTGAAGAATTCCTTTATAATAAGTTTTGGAGAACTAAAAAAAAACTGAAGTTGATTAGAAAAGTTTCTTACTGTAATGGAATTTCTCCTTGTCAATTTTATCAAAGGCTGAGGTAATTAACTTCTAGTTCCAAAAAACTGCTTCGTGAAATAACCATTTCCTTTTTTTTCTACTTAAAAAGCAGTTAAAAACAGTACATAGAGAGAGAGAAAAAAGACAAAATATATTTGTGCTATGCGTACTTGACTTTTCTTTTCTTACTACTAAAACTCAACAGTAAATATTTTTTTTAAAGTTATGTGGGAAAAATAAAGGTCAACCCAAGTTTTTCATTATTAACAAACAAAATAAAGTTTATACCGTAATGTTTCACTTATTCTATAATTAAAATTCACAATCTTGAT
Organism: Uloborus plumipes; assembly: GCA_038373865.1. Lineage (NCBI taxonomy): Eukaryota > Metazoa > Arthropoda > Arachnida > Araneae > Uloboridae > Uloborus > Uloborus plumipes. The sequence continues at coordinate 69,016 of JAXGGA010000222.1, forward strand.
CTTTATTAATTTTAGGTATGATATTTTGGGTAAAACCTTTGTCATAGTTTAAAAGGACATAAAAGATTTCGCTGCAATTCATTTTTAGGTTTTTAGTATTTGTTCAATCATATAGTTACCAAAACAATTTAAGATTGTGTTCCTGCAGAGTTTTATTTGTGAGGCAAAACATTTTTTCTTTTGAGAAAAAAAATAGCATATAAAGGTTAAAAACTTACGTCTTCTAGTTTTTTTTTTCAACATTTTTCGGCCCTTATTGATAGCAATTTATTTCTTAAGATGGCAGAAAATATGTACATTTAATGCTTAACAAAGTAAAACATGTTTTAAGACATTTTAAAGAAGTACTAACACTTGTGTGTTACAAATTAATATTGTAGTTCGACGTAGTTGTATGAGACATATGCTTGGATATTTATGAATCTGTAATGATCTACGTTTTTGCTGCTTGAATTAGAAGTACATTGCAAAATTGAAAGACATATTTACTTCATCGCTGTCAAACTCGGATTCTGGACAAAAACAACGTGACGTCAGCGTAACGTCAGCGTGACGTTAGACTATGAAAAACGAGCTAGATAAAACGCCACAGCCTACTTGGCGAATTAGAGGAGATCGCTAACTGCTTGTGAGCTCTTATTAGCTCCGCTCGTTGTGACGTCAGTGTCATCTTAAGTTGCTGTCTAGAATAGTAAAGTTTGTATGTAGTCGAACCTCGTTATTGCAGAACTGGAATTACCGTTATGAATATTTGACGGTTACCCAGATTTCATCTTATTAAACTAGTCATGAAAATCATTTATTGTTAACAATATTATGTTGTAGAGTCAAAATATGAACTTTAATAAAGACAATTTACATGAACGATATTACGTATGAAAAGTACAAAAATTAAAAAAACTATATTGAATTGTTTTTGAGAGGACCTGGTAAACAACGAAAGGAAAAATAAGCCCTACTAGTACTGTCTAAAATTTTTTGTGCAACCTCCGCCGCATCTACGCATGCGCCAAGTCTCTTCTGACTCTCTCAAAATAGGGGGGAAATGCAACGAGGAAAAAGCAAGCGAACAAAAGCTGAAAGCATCGGGAAGTGCGCATTCTAAACCTATCTCCTTTTTTTCAAATGGAAGCATTCGTGGCTGCCAGGCGCACAATACGCAAACAGACAGTAAAAGTTTCCAATCGGTTGGTAGAATAACGTGCCTATTATGGGAAGGGTATGAGTTAGAATCTGTGGCCAAAAAAAATTTTATTAAGTTTTTCTTTAGCATAATTGTAATCCAACTGTCCATCATCTTACTTATTACTTTTCACACGTGTTTTACTTTTTATTTTTCCTTTCTTTTTTTAAGGCGCAGCACAGTTTTAGTAACACTTCTTTAAGCTTCAGAAGTAAAACATCAATAAAAAGGCATTTCCACCGCTATCAGCGATTCGTAAGATATACCTGGAAAACTATTTTCTGAACACTTTAAATCTATGAATTTCAATTCAGATCTTGCTTCTTGGTCATGGTTTTTCCACCGTCAAGTAGCTTGATGCTTGGATCCCAAGAGTCAAAAAGAAGGTCACTTAAACTTGACTACCCGTTATTTCATATCGATCGATGTAAAATATCAAAGGAAACACATTTTAAAGTGAAAATCTACCGCAAGTTAGGAGCATGTCTTTACTTTCAAGTCAGTTTGCGTGGAAAAAGCAAACCTTTAAAAAATCTTATAGGTATTTACGTGATTTAAAAAATTTAATTAATGTCTTGCAAATAAAATTGTAGTATATGTCAAAAGAGTTTTAAAGAAAGCAAAATCTTCCACTGAAAGAAAAAAAATACTTCTGAGCTAAGAGTTTACTCATACCATTGCAATAGTAAAATCGTTTCTCGATTTCCCAAAACTTCGAATTGTAACTACAGCCGTGTTACTATGCTACGTGGACGGTTCCCAAATATTTTCGAATTTGGAGGTATGAATATTTAACCCTTTTGCAGTTTGGTTGTTTTAATAATGCTATTTATCTAAGGAACGATATAAAATAAATTTATTTTTTCTTTTTTCATACGTCTTTCTATTTTTTTTTTTTTTTTGGTAAAAAATGCTACACTGAGATTTGGTAGACAATCCCACTTTTTTAGTGTAGCATTGTAAGTAAATAATTCACATTCCTGTTTTTGAGTTCCTAAATGATTCCATTTACTATTTTACGCTCATTTGTACCACTATGTTCAGCTAACATGGCCGTCCCTGAATACACTGAATATTCTATCTGATCGTGGTTTTCAAAACCACGATACTTGTAAACGTAAGCATCCTAATATTGAGGTAATTATATTGAGATGCTTCCGGAACTATATATGATAATGAGACAAAAATATGTTTACTCTCATTGTAACAATAATTTTCAGAGTCTTGGCAAAAATTATATTTGTAAACTAAATTCAATAGAATTTTAATCACTAAAGAGTATAATGTTTGCGTTAAAACATTTAATACATTATGCCAACATAAGTAAATAATAGTACTATCCGTGATGGACATAGAAGAGTGGTTTTAATTAAACAAATAGAGTATGCTACATTGTGCATATGATGCTGCAATCGAGTTTTTGCTTAACCACCCCAGCAAAAAAATTTGCTGAACAGCATTAAACATCTGCAGAGATTTAGGCACGTTCGCAACACGCTTCAAGAAAACCTGAAATAAATTTAAGAAAAAAAGATTTTTTTCTGGATTTTCGGCAGATTATATCGAAGACAAATACAGGTTTTTTTCTGTCCTCTAAAAGTCTGCAGAAATATTTCAAAAAACCTTAAAAAAAGAAAAAAAAAAAGATTCTCACATTTTTAGAAAAGTATTTTTAGCTAGGACCCCAGAGAAAGGCTAGTTTATCGTGCTGGGAAACGAAGAGAAAGTCCTCAGAGAGGGAAACAATTATACAGCTTATAAATAGTTACTGCTAAAACGTTGATTTAGCCTGTTTCTTTAAAGGATCGATTCGATAAGATATACAAAATATAGGTGCTTGCTAAATCCATTTGCACGGCTATGACATTTGCCCCACATTATCCGTCAAAAAGCATTTTTTAAAAAATTGAGAGCCTCAGTTGTTTTAGGTGTAAACATAATTTCAATGCTTGAATTTAAGAAAACTCTTTTTAACCGACTTCAAAAAAGGAGGAGGTTCTCAATTCAAAGCGTATGTTTTTTTTTTTTTTTGTTTGTTTGTTCGTTCGCATATAACATCTGATCTACTGAACCGATGTGGACGATTTTTTTAAATCGATAGGAGATGGTGTAACTTAGGTACCATGTACTCATATGACGATATTTGCTCACTAGAAAAAAAGTTATGATCGAAAAACTAAAATTTCATATTATTTCAAACAATATGTGCTATTGTAAATCCTTATTTCAATGAGCGACCCGATGGTCAAGTGGTTAAACGCGTCAAGTTGAAGTTCCTGGTGGAATGAGATCGAGTCTAGGTCTGCAAGGATTTTTTTTTTTTTTTTTTTGAACAGCTGCGTGGTTTTTTTTAACTATATTTCGATTATTTTAAGTGCATTTACACTAAAAATAATGAAATAAAATATTTTTGAAAAAAAATAGAACCGCCTTCAGGTGGAAATTGCTCTAAAAAGTAAAAAATATTTTTTTTTCTTTGAACACCATCGAAACTACTTTTAAACAAGTTTTGAAGTCGTATAGAATCATACGCAACTACAATTCAACTATAAATATCAATTTTAACGGATACATTTCATTGATTACCACACATTCGTGTAATGGTACAAATATTCTGCTTTTAATTTTCAATGGTTTCTCTAAAAAATGTTGGAAAAATATGGTTAAATATCATTTTACCTATCGTTTTTGCGCCAACTTCAAAACTTATGTTTAAAAGTAGTTTCGATGGTGTTCAAAGAAAAAAATATTTTTACCTTTTAGAGCAATTTCCAACTGAAGTCGGTTAAATTTCTTTTTCCAAAAATATTATATAGATGAACTGAGAGATAAAATTGTTGCATTATGTTTCACATTGCACTCTTGGAAAGTAATTAGGTATGGCAATTTTAAATTTACGACTTTGTCGGCGAAGAGCAAGTTTTCTTTCACTTCATTTCGTTTTTACCGTAGAGGCTAAGGGGTAAATGAAAGTGCTCTATTTATTTCCCCAGGAGTTTGATGCATGTAAATAGTCACAATATACACAATCAGTTTTTAAACTTTAGAAGTTCTGCACCAACAATACAAGTAGCATGTTGCCTATTGAATAGTCTTAATATAATCCGACATTACTTAATAAAGACAAAACATGCAAAAAAAATAAATTACTTGCGGAAGTTACGTTTGATACTAGCGAAGATTAATCTAATAGTTCGATTAAAATCTAATCATTCATAAAACAATAAAAAAAAGGAGGGGGAAAAGTTATTTTTCCTAATAACGTTTGGAATCAGCATATTTTTTGCCGATATCTTAATTTGCTAATATAGAAAGAATTTTAAAAGTTGCTCTCCTTTTTTGATGCAAATTAGACACATAATTTTTGAAGTTTCCCAGTAAACCTCTACTTTTAAGCCATAAATGTGCAACACAGAGAATACCTTAGAACAGTGTACAGTAGGGTACAGTGAAAAAAAACAGAAGTGCGAATTTTAAAATGCATTAAAATGCCTATGTGCGGGAAAGTTGCCTCTTACCAAGCCTATTTAACATACCAAATTTTAGCTGAATCAAAAAATATTTTCATCTGCTCCATTCGGCACTCAATTTTAAGTATTTAGTCCCATTTTTCACCAAAATGGCAAAAACTGAATGATAAAATATATCTTTCATTGAAAACTACGAATGGTTGAATTTAAACTCTAGGGAAATAAATACTTAATGTATAATTATAATTGAATGACCATCGCATTTGCGGGACAGCATTGAAATGTACATTACGTGCGCACATCTCATATATTCTGCTAGCTTCAAATTGCCACTTCTCTGTGCTCATTGATATCAACAGCAATTTTTGTTCTGGTTGTCTCTCTCTTTTAAAGCATTCTTTTCAGTCTGAATGATTTAAAATTATTGAATCTTTGTCACAATGTGGGTGGAAAAAGCAACATATTCACAAAAAATCCATAATCTAGGCTTGCAGCTAAATTTTTGGATAAAAAATATTTTTTCAATTTCTTTTATTAAAAAAATCATTAGATAAGACGATAGTTAATCATTTCTAGTTTAGCTTAAGAAAATCGTCTAAAAGGAAGATAATAGTGTAAAAACCATTCGGCAATTTCGTAAATTTTTAGGAGTAGTGTGCAAACGTGTTTTGTTTTCACAGAAAAATTTTCTTTTGCGAGCACATGTCCATATAGGCTGAATACTGCTTATCTGGTAAGCTAATGGCAATAGGACTGAAAAACAGGAAACTGATCAAACAATTACATAGAAAATGCCGAAAATTAGGTGAAAAGCTAAAGATGAAAATTTTAACAATTGCAAAATGTTTAATTACGTCGTTCGAATCTTCTAAGTGTTAAGAGCTTATTTTATTTAGTTTTTACAACAGGTACAAAATGAGAAAACTTTTTACTCAAACGTTCAAAATGAAATATTACCGAAAGTACCTAAATGTTCCATTTATTGAATTAGAGAAAAATATATTTATTTATAATAAAATTAGCATCAAATTTATTTCGAATAATGACAGAAAAAAAGCCTGAGTTCTCACTTCATTAATTTTAGAACATTTACAATCACTACGTAACATAACAACAAACATAAAATTAATATGCTATAATAAAATAAGAAATTAAAAAAAGAGAATAGCATAACACAAAGGGTTTAGAGTATCAGTTGACTACTTGCAAAAATAAGAAAAAAAAAAAAAAAAACAGAAATCCTCACGAGATTTCACTTTTGGGCAAAAATAGCAAAACATATTGTAAAAGAGCGAGATAAAATATCAAAATAACTTTCATCCTTTGCATCTCTGATAAGCATTTTATTTTCTAAATCAAATATTTAATAATGGAGTGACAATCAGACTTAAAAATGTGGCACTTTATGAAGCATTTTCTTTTGTATAAGCAAGTAGACTACCGATTTAAAGAGCTATTTTAGGTTTTATTTCAGTTTCGTAAACACATGAAAGCGTCACTCATTTTTAATTTCCGAGAACAATTTTAACTCAGAAGTAAAGTAATTATCTGATTTGATGAGAAAAATGTGCACGATAAAAGATAACTTATTTTTTTCGACGCTCTACAAAGCATTGAAAAATGAACTCTATACTGGTGACGGATATGAGTGGTAAACGTAACCTGCAGTAGGGGGTATTCATTTTGAATGAATAAAAATAGGTTTTATTTTATGCTAAATTGTTACATTATATTTTATCAAAAAAGTATGAAATTGAAAAAAAAAAGTCAGGTAAAAATATTGATATTCAGACAAATAGTATTTGAACTTTAAATGGTGAGTTGCTGTTCTACTCACATGAAGAATTGGACTTTTGCATTCAAACGCTTTGAAATATTAGCATGCATGGCATTAGATTTATAAGTCCCCCACTTGCAATACCGTTTAAGTTGTATTTATACACTGTTAAACCTACAGGTTGCGCGAGGCATCTTTAAGGGTGAAACGTTGCAGCACCAGTGGCACCCTCTGAGGGGTGCCACCTAACTACCTATGGCACCCTTGAAGGTGCTATTTGGCTCCATGTGGCACCCTATAGGTGTCTTATGGCCATGGGCGTCTGTCTTATAGCCATGGGTGTCTTATGGTACCCCATGGGTTACCCATGGCACTTTCAAGGGTACCATAGAGAGTCAAGTTTTACCCTTCAAGGGGTGCCGCTGATGCTACAACGTTTCACCCTTAAAGGTGCCTTGTGCAACCAGCAGTTTTAGCATTGTATAGATAAAATATTATAAACAAGTACTAGAACATTTCCAACTTTAATTTGAAAACAATTTTGAGAGTGGAGGAACTACAGTTTAGTATTAAATAAACCCCACCTCACCACTTACGATGTAAAAAAATTACCTAATACAATTATAGGAGTTCAATTACATTGTCCCCAGACCTCTTGTAAATACAGCACGTTTGAAGGAATGCTTGGAAAGCAATTGCAGACGTCCCGGAATACTTGTGAATCAATGGCGCAGTTGAAATAACTATGATATGATTTTTCACAAGAGTCATGGACTCAATGCCACGTCTCCTCTTATTACAGCTTCCAAAGAATGCCATACTACTAACAGCTTCAGAATTCTTCCTCATGTCATAACTTTTGAATAAAATGATATTTCAGGCTGAAGTTGTAATCATTAGCTTCAGACAATTCATGGCGATTAAGTTTCGTGGTATTAATCCATTTCCTCCTGGATGTATATAGATTTTTTTGCTTTTTCGAAAAAAAAAAAAAAAAAACCCGCATTTACAGAATCCGTTTTCAGTTTTTTTAAAATAAAAACTTAAAAATGTGATATATAACCTTCAACCATTTATTTTGTTTTACTATGTTAGCACTCTCTTTAGATAGAACAATAATAATGAATTCTCTAATGCTCGCTAATGTTAAAACTTCGTTAATTGCTTAAAAAGTATCTGATAAATTATTCAAGTAAAAAAAAATATTTTGCACGTCTTCTAATTTTCGATAAAAATTTATCTTACGCTAATTTTGTTAGTTTAGGAGTCGTAGAGGATCATGGTTTTATTCCTCTGTTTTTTCTATTTTTTTTACAAGAAAGAGTTAATTAAAAAATGTAATATGTAAGATTGCTGTACATGAAACTTCAAAAAGATATACTTTAAAAAATTTCAGCCTGACATAAACTCGCCATTTAAATGCAAACTTTTAAATGCTTATAAATAAGCAAGAGTTAAAAATACTATATCCTTAACAAGAAAAAAGTATCGAACTGCGTTTACATTTCAGAATGTAAGAAGAAGGCTCACTTTTAACTATCATACTAATACCACTATTAAACAAACTTAATTTTCAGCTTTTAAAATTCCCGATCATTTTCAGTACCGCATGCTACAAAAGAAAATCTTACTTTTCTTCAAGAATAACATGAAATACTTTTTTTTTAAATCTTACTTACTTTCAAAAGTAACATTCTTGCCGGCAGCTATGACGAAGAATTATAGTCCCAGTCATTTATGTTCAAAGCACACTTTTCCGAAACGAAACGCAGAACCTAGAAAAGCAATAAAAACTAATGATTTAGCTATCAATGCACACATATAAATTTTCACACTTGAAAACAATGCTGCTATGCATAATGAAAAAAATCTAATTCTAAAGAAAATAAGGTAATTCTACATACGCATATGTTTTTAATAAAGACATTATGTCGTTTCCATTATTTATTTCTTTTGTTTTAGTTCATAATTTAATTCTTTTATCTAAACAGAGCTTGCTTATGAAAGTAACCTCCATTCATTGCTAGAAGGAAAAAATCATAAATTTTCAAATTAAATCTGGCATTTTACACATTTAGATTAATTTAAAATGTACAAACGGTCATCACGAGAATTTAAAACGCATTTTTCAAGCTGAAGAAAAATCACTAATTTTACACTGTGTTGTATCCAATTTGCTTGAATTCTAAATTTTCAGATCTATATCGCAAAGCATATTAATAAGACTTGGTCTTCTACGTTTAACATAGAAAATACTTTCAAAACAAAAGTTAATAGTGTATCAAGATAAAACAACTTTTTATTAGCAAATGAATACTTAGAGATATTTCAAGCAACGTTACTTAAATTAACCATGCATTAACCGCAAGAGCTCCTAATATGGTTTTTAAACTTTTTTTAATTTCATTCGGAGATTTAATTTTGCAGTTTTGTTCACTGTTCACAAGACAACAAAATCTATTTTAGTCTCATCTTTTAGTCTATTCACTATAGTCTTTTCACGTATTTCAAAAGAATGTTTTCCATTCTATTTATAGTACCTAATAACAGAATTATTTTGCGTAGAGTAGTGTTATTGAAAAAAGGAACGCATTGAACGCTATTGTTTTTCTATTTTTCAATCCTTCAAAAAGATGTACATCGCTCCTCCTCAATACAACATTTGTCTCTTACCGGCAATTATGATCTCGAACGAACAGATGGTATGAGCAAGAAGAGAAGCTAATTCAATGATGTTTTCTTTCGCTACACAAAGAAAAAGAACAATAGGGGAGGCACCGCGTCAGCAGTCTCTTCGAGCATTCTAGGAGAGGGTTCTCTCTATTCTTCCTGTGGATATAATGTTTAACGCTTGCATTGATCCTCCAAGCACAGAGTGAGATCAGTTAGGAGAATGAGCTTTCATTAAGGAGGAGAAAGTCATCTTAGATTGGCTTTTGTGTGGTGTGTGTTGCTGGCTCAAATATTAGAGCGTCAATACACTTAATTCGTTTTATTATAATAAATAAAAGTTAGCAAATAAAAACTAAGAACAGTAACTCTTCGTTACATCGCGTCTCGTTACATCGCTTATTCGTATATATCACGCTTATCCTTTTTCTCGAGCTTTATTTTATGAAAAATATATATGTATATATATATTTTTCAATTAGAACCATGAACAATCAATCACCAATATAATTTAAAAGAATATAATGTATAAGGAAATGGCTGACGTATGCTCCTCTCTAGGTAAATAAAATAGGGAGATAAATCACTTTTACAATGAACCACACGTATTTGACTGATATGAAGTCCCAAAACAATTACAAAAGTACACGAAGCAAGGAATTATAATGATATGCAATTTTAATTTCAGTTCCAGCAACTAGACCTTCGAAATATATACCTAAGTTCAAGAAACTCGAAATTTAACCTTTTTTAAAAACAAAAGAAAGATGCGTGCAAACTTGTTTTTCAATAAAATCAAATTTACGAAAATGATGTAGTGATTTTACAATATTCAAAAGCAAACAAAAAATACAATCCTCACGGACAAGATGGTGCTCACGAAAATTCGGTTCGCTGTATATAAATCACAAATAGATATTTTCCAAAGCACCTGTCATTGAAGCAGAAACGTCGATTTTGGATCTCTACTTTCGTTCAAGACGTCGAGGTTTTTGCTATACCCGATCAATATACAATTCCGAGACTAAACAGGGAGTCTCCATATTTTATATTTCTAAAACTGATTCTTCTTCAGGTAGTTTTATGATGCTCCGAACGATTCAAAAGTTTGAGATTTTATACAAACGGGAAGAAATATTTTACCTCCTTATTGTGTTCGAGAGACGAGAATGAAAAAAAGGCTTTTGTGGAATATTATAAAGATAAATACTAAATATTTGGATTTGCTATATTTAAACAAAAGGTATCTGCGGTAAACATTTTCAGCCGCACAAAAGCTGTAGGCTGTAGCAGGCGAAACATATGACTCAAAATTCGCAGATTTTATTTACAAAAAAAAAAGTATTGTTCGTTTTCTTGTTACATTAAAAAAATGAAAATAAAATGATAAAAAACTGCTTTTTTTAATACCATGAAATAAAATATTTGTTTTATTTTGAGTTTCTGAGTTTTCAAATTTCAACAAAGCTTTTGCTTTGAAACATAGCCACGTAAAAACAAAAAAGGTAGTTAGTAATTTATTAAAAGACCAATTAATATTGATAGCATATCCTTCATGATAGCTATCTTTTCAATAAAATCTTTTTAATATTTGCCACAGTAATTATATGATGTGGTAAGATATTTTTCACTTTAGTTGAAATGAAACCAAATAACCACTAAGCTTTTTCAATGTTAATTCGTGTTCTAATTTTTAATAAGTAAAACTACCTTTTATATAAATAAAGTTATGTCTTTCAGAAACTAAATTGAGCACACTTTAAGGCATACAAAAATTAGCTTTCCTTTCAAAACTATGGCCAATCCATTTACACGGGTGAGACAATTTACTCATATATTTGCGCTTTATTCCCGGAATTTTAAACTTGGGTTTTTAATTTTTATGTATTTAAATACGAGAAACCAATATGAAAAATACACATGTGTTATACAATATGTATCATTGAACATGCTGATTTCAAAAGTAAGCTGCTCGGTTGAAACAATTTACGCACACATTTGAGCTTTATTCAAAAAATTTTAAACTTGGCTTTAGTTTTTATGTATTTCAATATAAGGAAGCAAAATGAATGATACATATGTATCATATGAATCACACAATATGTATCATGGAGCAAATGCATGCTTGAGATACTTTACTTATACAGGGTGTTTTCTTTTTTAACCTGCAAGACATTTATTTTCACAACCATACTTCCTAGACGATTGCTTCCAATTGCAAAAATGCTCAAAAATTGCAGAGTTAAGATGATGAAAGTTTGAAGTAGAAAAAAATAAATTGACAACACAAAATCTAACTTTTATACGGACTCCAAGTTTCTTAACATATGCTCAGAAAAACCAAGAGCAGAAGAGTATAGTTAGAACACAAAAAGCTTGAGATTGGAATGATCAATATTCACTAAGATACGAAAAGCAGCGTTTTATGACTGACACCACTCGCTGTCAATAACTCTAATTTGGTGGAAAATAAAAAGTGCTAACAGTAGTATAGCGGCTTCAGTGGAATGACAACTGGTCATTCTGCTGAAAGGAAGATACCTTCCGATCGCATTTTCTTCACGGACGACCCTGAAAACTTTGAACTGTAATATCTCTTCGAATTTTAATCGCAAATCTTTATTTTTTGTGTATGTTTCAATAGATATTTTTCCCTAACTATAAATTAGGGGACCTGGATTATAAAACCTTGCATTTTTTGACTAGATTCTTCTTCCACTTTTAACTTTCAACATCATAGCTCTACACTTCAGTTTGAGTATTTTTACAACTGGAAGTTTGCATGTAGAATGAACGGTTGCAGAAATAAAGGTTATGCACGTTAAAATCGAACACCTTGCATATTTTTGTTTTATTCCAGGAATTCAAAACTTTGGTTTATAATATTTATGAGGAATCAATATGTATCACACTATAAAGTAGGGTCAGCTAGGGCAATTAAAAACATAGAGTGAATGAAAACAATCTCTAAAACCGTACGAGTGGTGATTTTTGTAAGTGAACTATTAGTGAGTTAAGATTATGAAACATAATTAAATGAAGACAGTCTACGAGTTTCGGGCATTTCCACACAATACTGTAGACGTAATTATCCTTTGAAAAATGACACCGTTAAAAAGTTGTTTTTTAAAAATTTAATAAGAATGCACTTCTGTCTCCAGGAGGTCTACAAACGCAAAGTAACTGGCATAAACTAGTTTTATTTGTCACGTGATCAATACTTAAAAACGTGTAGCCATGAATTTCACCCTTAGTCCTATTTTTGATGCACAATTCGGGCGTTTCTATTTACCTCATACATGCTATAAGCTGAGGTGAATAAAAGCAACTAGGCTTTTTGTTCATTTCTTTCTTTTTTTTTTTTGGACGATTGAATTTTGATGCAAATTACACCTTTGACGTATTAGACACAAATTTGCTTTACAGCGTAGAGTTTGAAATTGAATGGTTATGTTCAATAACATTATGGAAGCTTGGATTAAAAAAAAAGTAATTATTCGAAATTTAATCTTGAAAAATTACCAATATTTTTCGGAAAATATTTTATTAGATATATATTTTATTTTTACCTTGCTTCTTTTTACCTTTAAGTAGAAAAGTATCGCCTTTTTTGAAGGTACAAATTCACTGCCAAAAATGAAAAAAAAAAAAAAAAATGCATAGCAAGTTTTATTGCAAAATACATTATTCGTGCTTTGTATTCTGCAATTTGCAGAACACATTTCCAATTTGTTTACGTTAAAAATTGCATGTTATCTTAACTATTTCACTTTGTTCCACATTATTTGAATGCGTAGTGAGTGAATGTGAGTTCACACTCCGTAAATGTAAAAATCATCATTGTTTTAACTACAACACTTTTGTAAAGATAGTTGGTACCGTATATTATGATCCCTAACGGTTTCTTATATTCTAACCAATGAAATTGAAACCAATTTTTTAAATTACGCGAAAAACGTGCAATTCTATTCGTTAAATATCATATACATGCAAATAGAGTTAGCAACCACCACTTTTTTGAATATCGTATAGAGTCGATCCTTTAAAGCAGGGCTCTCCAACCTACGGCCCGCGGGCCGGATCCGGCCCGCGAGCAGATTTTTTCCGGCCCGCGGAAAAAATCTGTTTTTTCAATTTCCTTCCCTTTTTTTAAAAAAATATTTTTTATTAAATTAATCAGAACAGTGACGATCTCATAGTGAATACGTCAAATAATAAATAAAAATCTATTCAAACTTTAATGCAAAGCTTTTTAATTATTTCTTTTTTACTTCTTTCGACGGTAATACCCATCTCTCTTTGTTGACCTTTTCGAGAACAAATCTCTTTTCTCTGCTTCACATTCTCCCGTTAGTCCCCTAGCATTGAGCATTTCCATCCCCCTTACTTGCAAACCCAAGAATATATTGATATTTTTTTAGTCTCATGATTCACGAAGTGCATAGCGATCGTGGACAGTGTCTTTCATTTTTACAGTTTTATTTATCATTACAATGGCTTCTTTTAAAAAACGAAAAGTTGATTTTGAGGGCCATGGTTTTAATGCACAGTGGACAATCGATTACTCGTATTTTGTTAGCGATAACAGTAATAAAGCATTGTGTCTTATTTACAAGCGTTGCACTTGCTCTGTCCTCATTTATTGTTAAGTTTCTTATCATCATTAATACGTAAAATTCATTTAATAAAATTGTAGTACATTGCAAGGATTTAGTTTTTAGTCTCGTTTGGCTTATTATTTCTTTTTAACTCCTTTTGGAGAGAAAAATACATTTTGTGGGAAAAAATGACTTTTATTTCAGTTTTCTGAACTGCTCTCTAAATTTTACGAGTTTCCGTAATGTTACAAAAAAAAAAACCATTTGAACTGAACTATTTTTGGATCATTGGCCCGCCTCGCTTCCAAAAATTTCAATTTGGCCCCCGAGTAAAAAAGGTTGGGGACCCCTGCTTTAAAGAAACAGGCTGAATCAACGCTTCATCAATAAATATTTACGTAGCTGTATAATTGTTTCCCATCCTCCTTTCTTGGAGTAGTAAAAAACAGAAACTCAATTGCAACATTAAAATATTTGTTTAGTAAAAATAATTATTGTACATTAATAGCGGAAAGTAATATTATTTAACTATGTTGATATACTAAAACATTTTTTTAAGCGAGCAAATTCTAAATGAAATGGTTCTTTTAGGGTTTGGACAGCAGCTAAAAAACTCACCCGCCAAAAACTATTACAACCAAAACTCATTCTTTCTAAATAATGTAAAGCATGTCTAAAAAGTTAATGCAAAAGGAACAATAAAATTCTAAACGAAAAAGTTGTTTTAGGATTTAGAGAGCATCCAAAAAACTCTACTAAAAACAAGATTTAAAATTTTATTGATAATACATGTAAAAAATATTAACAGAAAGAAATAAAAATAATTGATTAGGAAAAAAGAAAAATGATGAAGAAGGTAATTTAGGAATAATAAGTTAGAAAAAAAATATTTGACGTTTTAACTAATTTTTCACCTTATTAAAATGCTACAATAACGAAATTGGGCTTATTGTTTTCCTCGGAAAAATTTCAAATCGATCGGTATCTCGTTCAGTTCTCTTTCCTAACCGTTCTCGAGATGTTTGAGCTTTAGAGAGACAGACAGACGCGAACAGATTTTAATAGTATAGAAGAAAGTATTAACAACAATCGAATGGCAACTGTTCTTGCTTTAGTTTTGGTGGTTAACGTAATCAAGGGATATTCATGAAAATATTTGAAAACTAAATACTGGGGGGGGGGGGACCATCACATAAGAAATACGTATGCTAAAATCTATATGTTAATCTTGACTGATGCAGTAAGCGACTTTAACTAATTTATTTTAAGAAATTGCATACTACTTATAATTGCCTTTGTTCGGGTCGAAAAACCCCTGAATTACGTACTTTAGAAAAAAAAAACTTACTACCACATATTGATTACATTTATTCCCAAGCAACTCAAAAACGATTAAATTCAATCTTTTTCTTCTTAAGCAAGTTTAATTACATTGAATCTCGCGTTTCTCTTTTGTTAAAGCATCTTAATTCTTTCGGAACTTTTTTTTTTTTTATGTTTCATTGATTTTCTTTAAAAAAAATGTATAATAACGTTCTTTTTTTTCAATAAAAATATTTTGAGTTTTTTAATTACAAGAGTGCATCAGTTTCATCATGTTTTCATTTCACTGTTGAAGAGGACTCCAAAATAATTTGTTTAATCAAAGTGAAAGGTTTCATTGCTTTTGAATAATTTTTACAGTTAATAAACACAAAGTTATTTATTATAATAACATTTTTAAAAGCCTTTCATTGAGCAAACAACTTAGTCGAGTGATGTTTTGGGATTTTTTAATATAAAAAGTTACCACAAACGATTTACGCGAATTCAGAAGTTTTTATTTTCAAAACTTCTGCACATATTACAATAAGTCATCCAAAAATTTGAAGAGAAATGCACCAACTGTTTTTTCACTTACAAATGTTCAATGTGTGTGCCTTTTGTTATCGATAAACTTTTTATATGTAATCCAGTTTTTTCCACATGCTAAGTGTTTATCAACTACCGGTGCCGAAAGAAGTACAAGAAACTCGCGAATTATTTTGAGCAACATTACGAACTTTAGCATAGTGATACTACAATATTGAGCTGCATTACGAGCCATTAAAAGAAAGATACTACAAAATGTAAGGAACGAACCGATTTCCAGATTGAACATTTGCCGCGTAACTGAAAAACAACCTTGATACATTTTTGTTTAAATTCATGTATCACTTATGGTAATTAGCTGATTAGGCAAAGCATTCAACTTTAACAGTGCGACTTTGAAAATCAAGTGTTTAAAGAAAGTCCTATACAGGGGGCAAATCTTTACAACGATGTCTTACTTACGAACTATGACGAAATATTAGGGAAGTTGTAACAAACCCGTCCCAATAAAAAAAATACGGAGAATTAATGTATTATGACTGATATTTATCATGTTAAAATATTTTTTCTTTTCTGATTTGAGTGATGAGTTCAGATTTTATATTTATAAAACTTTGGATCCGAATTCAGCTAAAGAAAATGCGTCAATCCGAAATGACGCTGTTCTAGCAAAAGGGGGTCGGACCCACAAATTTTGCAAAGTTGCACGCCGCTTTGACCAACTCAGCTAATGCGCCTCCATCTTAGAGATGGTACACATTAAAGCAATACGTAGTAAAATATAAAACAAATTGAAATCGAGAGGTTTCTTTTTTAATTATTTGCAGCGAAACTTTTTCTTTCCTGCGTTTTTAAGCAACAGAACTATAATTCACAATCCAGCAATGAGTTTACATGACATATTTATAGAAACTAGGTTCAGAATTCTGATGAGGAATATTTAGAGCCATGTAGAGTTGAACTGAAGGTTTTTGAAACATTAGTATGACGCTTTAACCAAATGAACAACTGGGCTTCCCTTTTGGAATGATGTACATTAAAGCAATACTTACTAAATAAAAATAATAGATCACTTCTTTGAAAAACCACAAACATGGGAACTGTGTCCTTATTTTTTGCCGAAAGTGGCAGATAAAGATTCTTAAATGATACTTTAATTTTAAAGTCTGATGATATATTGAAGAAGTTATGACTTTGTCACAAAAAACTCCATTGAGAAATAATGAACAATTATGTCTCAATAACTTGAAATCCCAAAGGATCAGCAAAAAGCTTTGATTCATCGGTAGTTAGAGTTGTAAAAAGTTTCTGCAACTTTTTCAAGAGTTTGGGACAGAATGAAAACTTTGAAATAAATATTCTAGCTATAAGGCTTCGAGTTTTTGAGACTCCGCTGCACATGATATACGGAGTTTCGAAAATAAGATCTTTTGAAATCAGATCCATCTTTCGTGCTCAAGATATTATTTAAAAACCTTTAAAACGTTTTTCGAGATTTTTGAAGCCAAAACATACTTGAAAAATTTAACAATGAGATCGAACGAAAGAAAAACATTTTCTGCGTCTGATAAAATGTGTTTGAAACTTCCATGTTTTATAGAACTCGAATAATAACGTCAATAACTAAACATTAGTTCCCAAGCTCCTTCAGTAATTTTTAACAATATCCTCATATTGACAAAGCATACTTACAATCTTTAAATGTTCGAAGTTAAATGGTAGGTACAAAATACGCAAAGATGATACCAAAGAGATACCATAACTCTGCTTCTATGGAGGAGTTACTGCAAATAGTCGAGTTTATAACGTAAACAATAAGTATTTAAATATTAAATCGACTACGTAAAAAATACAATAAGATTGTGTTATGTATCTAATGCTTTGCATATATTCAATGTAAGCAACACTAATATAAGCTTATTTCTGTTGTTTATATTCAATTAATTTAGAACATTTAAAAAGAGTTTTTACATCTATTTCTAGAGATTATTCTAGTACAGCATGCAAGCAAATCAAAATGTAAAATACCGTCACCAGAGATGAAACGTCGCGAATTTGACATTTTTTTCGAAAAGGACTGTAGTTATTAGCAACAGTTTTAACTGATGTGTTTTAAACATATATCTTTTATATTATTTCTCTAGCTTGTTTTCTGTTACCACACCAGATCTACCTTATTTCTTTATCAAATTCCGTGATTTACTGCTCATTTTAAAGCTTATCGTGCAGATTACTGACGAATACTGGAAGCACGGTATAGCGATTATTTTTGTCGTCAACAGACCGTTTGTTCATGTTTTTATAACACATTATTTTAATAAATAGCTCCAAAAAAAAAAAAGAAAAAGAAGCATTGGCGGGGTTGGTATAGTATCGTGCTTACATTTTGAAGGGTGTGAGTCCGAACCTGGACCGAAAAGTATTGTTACAAATCTTGTAAATAGTTGTTGTTTTTCCTGCCTTGCATCATTTTCATTAGTTTTGGTTTTATCTGACGTCATGTTGCAAAAGTATCTGAAGATATCACTTTTATCACTTGTATACCGGCCCTGTAACGTTTTGTAGTTTTTACACTTGCCCTACATTTAATAAGCGTGAAGACATTTTCGCGTGGTTTTTCTTTTTATACTAGAAGTTTCTTGAATGGATTGTTCAAGTTATGAATGAATCGGAACACTCCGGATTTTGCTAGAACGAATGTAGAGGTTTCCTTGAGAGTATAAATAGCTGGCCTTGAACACAATTAGTTCTTTTCAGATTTGATTTCTGGAGACACGTTTTCATTCGCTTGGGCGAATGGTTGTTTTGCTTTTGGTTGTAATTGCTTAATTACTGTTCACGTTAGATACGTGGTGCTGAGTTACTGTTGAGAGTACAGTGTACTGTTTTGCTACCTAATTGCTGGATGTTTAGCAATTGTTTCCTGCTCCTATTGTAAATAAGTGTACATACTTGTAAATAAATTTATAGTTATTTCCTCAAGATTGGAATGCTCATTTAAGAAAGTTGAAGGTGCTACGGACTCGTTACAGTATTTTAATAGGTATGTTTTAGCATAATTCTCACTCAACTTTCTGTCATCATATATATTATTTCTTAAAGGTGTTTTTTTCAGGGCGGGGGGGACCATACTTTTTGAAATTACTCATCAAGATTTAAAAGTAAGACATTATTTTAGAGATTTTTTCCCCGCAATTATCAAAAAATAATCAAACAACGCATAATTTCGCTGTTATTCAAAACAAAAAAACTTTAAAACGGGTTTTTGCTTTATTTCTGTCAAGTGTGAAGGTTTTGCATGGATCAGCTAGTAAAACTAATTTTTTTAAAAAAAAATTCAAAACCAGATGCAGTGTTATTTATCCTTAAATCCAATGCTTATATTTTAAACTCCAAACCACGCTACACACATTACTAAAGTAAAAAATACTTTTTTTTAGTAGTACACCTATTAAATATATTCCCAGCATTTTACATCATACAGTTTCCGAAGCACATTAACTAATCATTCCTACTGCAGATAAGTTTTACTTTTATTACATAACGAAAGACAAGAAAAAAAAAAGCATTTTCGATTAACAAATCTAAAGTCTTAGATTTTTATAAAAGTTAAACATTCCCTGCACTGAAAGAGACTAGAATGAGAGATTTTATATTACATTATTTCAAAGGAAGGATAACTTAAGTCTTTTGAAAGGAGTTATTGAAAGAATTTGAGGCTCAGTTTTCAAGAGCAATTGTGCTTCGAAAATTTTAAGTGTTTGCAGTAAATGTTAGGGAAAATTCTTAACGGATTATGTCTGTTTGAGAAGCACAATTCAGCAAAAATGTTGGGAACAATAGAAAGCAGATGAGATCCATTGAATGGAAGTTTTTAAGAACATTATGATCTGAACGGAGGAGGTATATTCAACGACCTAAATTTAATTAAGCTCCTAAATCACTATTCCTTTTTCAGTTTTAATTTGAGCAGTTCTGTTAAGTTTGGGACATGAAAACGGAAGTTTTATTGGTTTGTACAAATAATAAAATACATCATTTTGGAAATAGTTTTCAGGAGAACATTAAAAATTGTCATTTTGGGTCTGCATATTATGTCTCTAAATATTTAAAATCATTTTATTGAATGCTAACCGAAGTAGTATATTTTTAATAGTTCAATGACACCTGCTACGGTCACTGTACGAATGGAAACAAACTATTAAATGCAAGATGGTACCCCCCCCCCTCTCCCCCTATAAAAACATTAATGCTTCAATATACGTTATTATACAAAAATTTACAACTACGAACCATTTTTTTCCTAAAATTATCAATAAATATTTAATAGATTATTCTAAACTTGGGTTCGTTCATAGCAGCTTTCCTTTGATGACACAGATTGAGGTCTTTTGCTATTCTCAATCGAAAAAGCTTTCTTATCCTATAAGATAAGTAATCTGCTCAAAAATTGAAAGGGGACTGCGTACACCGATCTGGTCCTTCCCTCCAATAATCCACAAAGACAATCTAATTTCGTCTTTAAAACGAACAATACATATGAAAGATTTGCAAGGGAGATAAATTTGTAAGAAAAGCAGTCGAAAACTTTGTACAATTAATGAAGTTAAAAACCCACTGGTGTCAAGTGAACGGATTCACTTGACTGGTGTCAGTGAACCATCATCTTTTTGCACTGATGATGGGGCTTCATTTATAATAGCCCTAAAATAGCTATTTGCTAGAGTGTTCTAACTCTTTTTAAACCTTTTATTTGTACTTTTAGACACGTTGTCTGGCATTTTTAACTTCAAGGGAGATGAAGTAAAGAACACCAAAGACATCGGTAGAAATCTAGCCCGTAACCTTAGGATTTGAAGACAGGCTTATACAATACAGTACCTGCAAAGGGCCCGGAACTAGCTAATGCCACGATGTTTGAAGTTGATTACTTTTAGACCGAGCGTGGCTCGATTCTAGTCGATTGACTTTGTTTCTGTTGATGTCGGAAATTTTTTATAAACAAGAATATGTTGCGGCACGCACTCTAGAACTGATGATAATTACGCACCGTATTTGTGCGCTTGTATACTACTAGGCCACATGCCATCAATTTACTGAAAGAAAAGCTGTCGGTTTATGACTCAGTTCGTGGTGTTTTAATTTAAGGCAAACCAGTGCTTCAATCTCTAAGTCATGCACTCCCGTATCCTTATACATTTAGATATACTGGTTGCCAAGACCAGCGGAATTCGACTCATAGATGTCAGCTTTAGGCTTCTGATCCATCTAGACAGACAGATATGCCATTTTAATTCTGATTTATTTTGGTAGTACATGTGGATCTGTAGGAGCTTATCGACTTGAAATTTTAAACTTCATAAAATAAGAGGGGGGGGGGGGTCGATACACCCTACTGAGTATAAGTCTGTAAAAGTGTTCTATTACTGAAGCTTATTATGGAATTCATAGTTTTAAAATTAAAAAATCAAGAAAGCAAAGACATAAAATTCGTTTTATTTTCTTTTGATAATTTTTTATTAAAATAATATTTGAGACATTTAGTGAAAAACAAAAGCCTTAATTTGCTCCAAATGCTACTATCGCAAGCACGAGAATATTAAAAAAAAATTATATGTAATTGCACTTGTTCATTAATACCTGAAAGCGGTAAATAACTGGAAATAAGCGTTTAAAAGATGAATACAGTTACAGCTTATTGCCAAAGTGTAAACCAAAATCGAAAGCTGAATACGAGTATCAATGCCTCACATAACTTGCATTCATTTGAACAGAAAATTTATGGTGAGTTATAATAATTATGAGCTAACGATCTTGTTGTTTATTAATGAGCATTTTCACTATAATGGCCGACATGAAGACATTATTTTCCAGTTCTTGAGGAACGATCTTTAAAATTTGCGGTTGTCGGATATAATAATTTGCTCATTAGGCTATAAATTACTGAAATGGGCAATTTCGGGTGATAAAAATGACACTCCAAGTAATGACTGAGTTAAATCTCAACGAAAAAGGGTGACAGTTACTTTTTGTTTAGAAGTGTTGGGACGAAAATAAACTAGCTTGTATTGTACATTTAAATCAGAGGTTTAAGACATTTTTTAAATAAAAAGGAAACCAAATGATTTTTCAATTTAAGTGTGAGTGTATTAGGTACTCCCATAGCTTATACCACAGATTTATTTCTTAAACTTTGGTTTTAACTCAATTTCTCTGTGACAAATAGCTGATAATACCGCAAAAGGTTAATAACTAAAGCTTTTCTTCTAAAGACAAACTAAAAAAAATCTTAAGCAGATTAGCAAATGAGCTTCGCAGTTTTTTTTTTTTTTTTTTCCTCACTCTTTTTTTGTTTTTAATACGGAGGTAGGAATTAATTGAAAAATAATTGTTTTAGTTGGGTTTTTCTCTCAAAAAATATCTTTGCATGATGGCATCGTATTGAGTGATTCTGCTGTTACGTATCGTATAATCGGACTAAAATACTTGACTTGTATAATTTGTTAAGCAATTACTTTTTCTCAATATTTTTTTGTTATTATTATTTTTCAATGAACGTGTTATGCCAAGTGCAGGAGACATTTTGAGACATGAGTTTATAATTTTCAATTTTCAATTTCGAATCTATATTGTTGCGCTTAAAATGCAGATATGTATTTTATTGCGAAAAAAATCTATTTTCTCCGCGCGCGATAGCTCTTTATTTTATTTTAAGATCAATATTAAAAACCTTTTACAAATATATATATTTGTGTCTAAGAAATAACATATGCATTTGTAATTTCTTAGGCAAAAATCAGAGACAAGTTAATGACTAAAAGGTGTTCCGCAAATTTAAAATAAAAAATGTATTTTTCCCTTTTTAAATGCTTTATAACGATAAAGAAAGAGCGTACTTGAGATTTAGCAACCATTTGAATTTGTACACCATTTTTTTTCAACAATAACGTTTTCAAAATTATTAGTGTTTGTGTAAGTTTGTTTGACATTCTCCTCTTGGTCAGATGAAAATATCAAGAACAGCCCAAAACTGTGTTTAGCGATACTTTGAACAAGTTTTTACTTACTGAAGTTGATATTTCTTTACATCTTTAAGTTTTAAGCAAAGCAAAAAGTGTGAGAAAATTTGATTATAAAAATACATCTTTTTGCATATCAGTGTTTCAAAAGTTGCACAAGTTTATCTTTCCTAAAGTCTGTAAAACAATCACAACACGTGTAATATTTATTTAAAATATAAATTTAAAACTACCTTAAACAACGAGTTTCATATTTCTCAAGCTCTATATGTTTGAATAACGTAAAAATGTTAGAACAGAAAATATATTAAGTAGAAATATTTTTTCTACTTAATCATTCGCTGCATATCATTCGCTTTGTCCTTTCAGTATACTGACATTTTAGTACGGTTAGTAATAAAATGTAATGTAACGCATTAGTTTATTTTAAAAATAAAAACAAACCCCTTTTTGCTACAAAACGGGGAACCACAAAAGAATTGAAAGTACTAATGTTTAGTTCTGGGGAAAGGGTTTTTTTCGGTACTTTTTCTTTCCGCAAGCCCTTGCAGATACGATAATTTCTGAAAAGCCTTACGGTGATATCAAAGATAAATTAAGTTGTGAAGTACGTTTATTTTCTTTATATTTTATGCTGCGATCCGTGTAAAAGAGTTGTCATGTGTAGAGACTCAGAGCAAAATATAACTAAGCAAATACTGGCTTAGATCTTTTTCATTTTCTTTTATGTTTCTTTACTTTTTGTTCTTCTCTTGAATGACCTACATTCAAAATCAAGCAGAGTCAAGAAAGAGTGACAACTTGTTACACATATTTGCACTTTTAGTACGTAAGTAAAAATATATGTACTGAAAGAGTGAAGAGTTGGTTATAAGTTAAGAGCAAAGAAAATTATAGAGCTCAAGAAAAATAAGAATTTGCAAAAACGATTCCTCATCATGCACCATTGATATATTTCTATAACGAGATAGTAACATCCACATAACAGTAATATGACAAAAATACTTCAATTATTGAAGAAGCTATTCCACACACATTTGCATCAGTTACACAAGGCGGAGTTTAAACAAAGAGTATATGCATCAAAATATATTAATTTTCTTCTCAATACCAAGTGTCAATTGAAAAGACACTCAATATTTTCAAATTCAATAAAAAGTGTAAACTGATAAGCTACATTGAAGGGTTAAACGAAAAAGAAAAACAACCATTAAGCCTCAAAATCACCATATGTAGAAAATAACAATGTATGTTGCGCAAATTGAATCACGCCGTTTCTAAAAAGAAATGCATTATTGGTGCATTCAATTGATTTAGCACGGTCCAAATATAGTTCTTGCAAAATGCTATCACATTTTCTAAGTCATAAACCCCAGAAACTCGCACCAGAATCCTCTCCATCCTTCGAAATCTGTGAATTAGCTATCGAACACTTTTGTAAACCTCTCCACGCGATACCTGGACGAATATCAAATTCGAATTTATGGGGGTAGAACCTCAGGGATTGCGGAAGTTTTATTAGCATCATCATCGGCTGAATCGATAAGGTGAGAGATTTCAGGCTGGCTTTTTATTTTGTTTTATTCTCCAGCAAATGTTGTTAGAGTAGTTCCTAACTGGATAAAATATGAATAACTTTGATTTTATATTAAAATATTTTCTTAATGCTGAACTCTTTTCTTATCTTTTATAATACGTTAAGTATTTTAGCGAAACGGAGCTTTTATTTCAACTTCTTTTATTTTAAGTCGGGTGTAAGCGGTTTCTGACAATACCAATGCGTATACTGTTTTTTTTTTCTTAAATCTCTGTAGGGTCTCTACCTACTAATAAGCTTAAATTACATATTAGGTCTTTGATTTCCGACAAATTCTTGAACTGCGTTAAAACTTCTGCTTCCAAAACAATTAAGATTATATTGGCAATTGTTTTAGATTCACTGCATATTATTTTGACAAGAACAAATTCTGAATACGTTTCTGAAATATCCTAAGCACGATTTATCTGGAATAGTGTGCAAATTTCTCGTCAAAAGAAGATATAAAATATAATTTACATCCCATTGTACTTTCAATGAATATTACTTTACCGATATGTAAACACTAATTCCAGAATACCCTTGAACATATCACTAGCTAGTACATATTTTAAATTTTAATATTAATTAGCATCATATGCACTCATTATAAGATGCGTGTTCCAAAAATATGACATGTGTACCCTGGCAAGATCGGCAAGATTGTCAGAAAAGCGGATTTGATTGGAGGTTCGAGATGTACGCAAATGTGTTAGCATGTTCAAAAATTGTATCATTTTTGTACATGACAATGAAGGACTATATTGCTTTTCAGACAGAACGATTGCTGCATACGTTTTAGTGAAAAAAAGGTGCCAAACCACATACAACTCAGATTTTGTACCCAGTTTATAGGAACCACTTTACATATAATGAAGGATCTTATCTCTAACAATTCTCTCGTCAGGTTGACAGCTGCATAGCACTGGGTCGATGGACTGTGTGATAATTTCTGCCAAACAGTTAAGCAAGTTTGGAAACGAAATGACTTATCATGATTGAAGTTAAAAACCGACGTAAGCAAAACACATATTATGAAGAAAATACTGCATGTAACTATTTTAAGGCTACAGTGGACCCTTTTTATGAGTTCAAAATGCTGAGAACTGAACGCAAAAGTAGTGAGAGAACTGAGAGCCACCGCGAGGATACCGGTATATATACCAAATGGATCAACCAATAGGAACACACGGAAAGAAGACAGCAACCGACCAATCAGCAAACTGCAAATCAGCCCGGAAAGGCAAACAACTTAGCAACAAAAGGGGAAAACAACCAATGACAAGCACCGAAAGAAAGGTGGAAGAAATAAACCACCAAAAAACGCAAACATAAAAATTGCTTCCAGATATCATGAAAAAATTGAACACGGGAAAAATTATTGACTAGCGAATGGATATTTTTCCAAATTTAAGTAAGCTTCCCAAAAATCAAAGTCATAGACTGACAAATATTTATAAATAATTTTAGCGGAATACAAGTCAAAGTAGTGACCTAAAATCCAACAACGCTGAGCAGATAATTTAATAACTAGACAAATTTGTTGATTACACGGAAACTTTTTCGGCAAAGCATATCTTTTAACTACTATATATGCATTCCTTGTTTCTTGCTAATAAAAACAAAAAGTACCCCACTCTTGTAACCGATTTGTAATGCTTCATGTTTACACGTTCCTCTAATACATTGATCACAAATCAAAAAACGTTGTGCAGAACGCTGAAGGGTTTTTTCGATGGATAATGAAAGGAATCGTTGAATTCTAGTCATGCAGTTCTCGTGAATTACTGGAAAATTCAACTTAAAAGCAATTAGTTGTTTCATAAGATATATATTTTTCAGCTCTGAACACTAAGTGGTGATAAATAGAAAAAAAGTGTTAAAAAATTATGAAAAAATATTTTACTAATTGTGCTTATTCCATAAGTGGTAGCAAACTTAACAATTTTAATAATGCAGGAAAATTTATACCACGAAAATAATGTATCATCAAATGATAAGTTTTGCTCATTTTATGCTTTCTTTTATTATTTAATCTTTACTCATTTACTTAAAAGCAGCAAAAACGAGTATTTTTAATGTATGATTTAGCAAAAGTCTACTTTCTGTTAACTCACTGATGGAGGTTCTAGAATAGTTCTAAGAATCCCTGGATATATTTTTCAACAATAAAGAATATTGTCATTAGAGTCAAAGTCTCTAATTTTACTTAAGAGTTTATGGCAATAGTAGAGCCACTATTTTCGTTCTCAGAAAAGAAAGGGCCTTTTTGTGCTTTCTTTAACTCAAAGTCAACTATGATTGGTAGCTTCAATTTCACCAGAAAAGTCTTCGTGGTACCGTCAACGAAGTCATTTAAGACACTCTGACTTTCTAAAGGAAAACCCTCTTGTGTGGAATTAGAGCATATTTTAGTCTCTGATTCAGTTGAAATAGAGGTGATCGTAGGGACAACTATGAATTTTTTTTTAAGGATTAAATTAGCCGGATGTGTGCGAGTTTGCGCGAGTCAACGAAGTAAAAGGATGCAAATTGGAAGCGCAAAGTAACATTAAACAAGGAACAGAAAAGACAAATAAGAGATAACAAATAAGAAAAAATTGAAAACTTCCAAAAGTGCACATCTGTTACCTATCGCCGCTTTTTGAAATGGAATGGTTCCTAAGTGCCAGTCCACCCTTCCAAGAATGAACGCACTTTGTGTCAGTGTAGTTAACTTTATCTCAATTAATATTTTTTATTGTATAGTATATTTAAAAATCGAGAAGAGCAGAAATTTTGCTTTATGATCTTGCCAGAAGAATGCATTTTTGAGACTTCATATATTTGAATTTATTTGACGGATGATTAAAAAATTGAAGCGGCACTAGGTTATCCGTATGGCTTAAAATTACCCTACATTACTGTGCCGTCAATAAATATTTACCTTTAACAATAAGCTGTGACTATGGGCAATCCCATTTCCATTAAACGCACCAATTTTTGTACAGAACAGGTTGCTTACTAAACATTTTAGACTCTTGTTTTGTTGCATACATTTTATGAAAAACCTTTTATGAAACTTCTTTGAAATACAGTTAAGATCTGAAGATTTCCAGAAACAGTACTTATATGTTTTTCTTCTTAACAGACGTACCTACCGAGATACGTCCGTTACGTAGAAAATAATATAATAGGTTTTTTTTTTTGGAAATCTTAACTAAAATATATAGAGGTAAAAACAATGTTCTTCATAAAGATTGTGAAAGTAAAAAAAAAAAATGCAACATAATTTTAGTCTTTGTGAGCAGTTTTGTGAAAAACTGATTAATCTATTACCATGGAGTTGCACTTACGTTTAATTCTAAGAGAAATCAAAATTTTATCAGAACACGTAAGACCATATGGGCATTTAACAAGAGGCAATGTTGGTAACATTAGTTTTGGATGAACTTCTTATTACGCAATACCATAACTTGAAAAAAACTCGAGTAATTAGATACATTCTTATTCCCTTAAAAATGTTTGATTAAAAAAAAAACAGATGTTCAACAGTTTACTTCTTTTTATCGTGTCCTTAGAAGTACGTAGTTATAACAAAACTTAACATCTCTTGAACTAAGCCTCAACTTCTTTTTCTACTGGAGTGACACTAATACGATAATCACCTCTATCTATGTTGATCGGTGATAAACCGTGACACAAAAGAGGACAGCCAGAAAGGATTTGAAGACTCTTAAACTTTAATGACTGATCTTTATTATTTTCGTTCATTGAAGGGTTAAGTAATCATTTTATGAATTAATCTGGTATTTAACTTCCTCGCTATTGTAGAAAAACATTATTGAAAAAAAAGTCCAGATTTAGTGCTAAATATTTAACGACTAAAGACTATTTTATTCTAATTGATACATGAGCGATTCCATACCAAATCACCGAAAAAAAAAAGTTGGTCGCACGACCGACTCGGATTTTTTTTTAATTTGGTACACAGATTGATGGTACAGAGGTATGAAAAAGCCGAAAAGGAAAGTTACCTGCTCCACTTATTTTCTGAGATACATGCCCTCAAAGTTTGTCCGCAACGTCAAAATAATAAAAAAGTAATGTTATTTAATCATTTTTTATAAAAAATCGTACCCATGCAAAATAAAAGTGTTAGATATCTATGGAAACTAGTTACTCCAAGCATTCTGAAAAAAAATACCAGAACGTTCATATTGAAAATTGCCAAGGTACAGGGCTCTTTGAAGTTGTCACCACAAAAACTTGATTTTGCAGATTTTGCTAAAATTCAGGCATTTATTACAAAAAAAGGCAAACAAAACCAAAGGTTTTCTCACTTTCTGGTAGTGTACAGGTCCTCCTTGTAAGTTGTTACGCAATAAATTTTTTGGGTTTCTCACTCCTTCTTGGAAATATTTTAGCTTAAAGATAAGCCGTAAGGCAAAAAATGCGTTTTTGCCCATTTTGGCAGCCATTTTTATCATAAAGGGGGAGCAGTAGAAACTTTAATTTTTTTTAAAACAAGCCACTGATATGTTAGCTATTCACAGGAAAAGAGTTTACTTTTGGTTATTTCTCCCATTAAGAGATATCCTGCTGACAGTATATGCATGTTTTTCACGACGAAAATATACTTTTGTTCCCCCTCTCATGGACTTAAATTTAATTAAACCAAAAAATAATGATATATTTATTATTAGCTGTATTATCTACCCAATATGTCATGAAATTTAATTTATTAAATCATTGAACAATAAATTAGATAATTGATGAAAACAAGAAAAAGTATTTCTCTGATGCCTGAGCATTATGCATTCATAATTATAAAGCACTAAATACTTTCTTGAGAAATTAATTAACATAAATGAGCTCTAAATATTTATATTATAAGCAATACCCAATCTTGTGATTGGGATACTCCTGTTTTTAATTGAAGAATTTCTTGAATATCACATGAATATCAGGAAAATAAATGAGGTCTTTTCGTTTGATGTAGGATACTTTATGACAAATTTCATTTGATGGGCTACTAACTGAGCATGGTGATAAAGAGCTATTAATTTCAGCATCGAATTCCATTTTACCTTAATAACAGTTAAATATTTATAAAATAATTAAATAAATAATTTAATATAAAGCCATGCTTGAAGAATTAAAATTAGTGCAACTAATTTATACCCATACTGATCTTTACAAAACTGACATGTGTTGAGCACTGATAAGAACTGACAAGAATAAATTTACTCACTAAAATACTAGTTCACAGATACTATAAAGCGTACATTCTATTTTCTACAAAATAATACTGCAACAAAGAACAAGGGTATAAAGGGGTAGGTACTGAAGAATTTCTTGAAAAATCAATTAAAATAAATTAGCTTCGAATATTTATCTCATAGGCAATACCCAATCTTGTGATTGGATGTTCCTGATTGATGGCTATAAACAGGAGGATACCCTTGTTCTTTGTTGCAGTATTATTTTGTGGAAAATAGAATGTATGCTTTATAGTATCTGTGAACTAATATTTTAGTGAGTAAACTTTTTCTTGTCAGTTCTTATCAGCGCTCAACGCATGTCAATTTTGTAAAGATCAGTATGGGAATAAATTAGTTGCACTAATTTTAATTCTTCAAGCATGGCTTTATATTAAATTATTTATTTAATTATTTTGTAAATATTTAACTGTTAATAAGGTAAAATGGAATTCGATGCTGAAATTAATAGCTCTTTGTCACCATTCGCAGTTAGTAGCCCATCAAATGAAATTTGTCATAAAATATCCTACATCAAACGAAAAGACCTCATTTTTTTTCCTGATATTCATGTGATATTCAAGAAATTCTTCAATTTAAAACAGGAGTATCCCAATCACAAGATTGGGTATTGCTTATAATATAACTATTTAGAGCTCATTTATGTTAATTAATTTCTCAAGAAAGTATTTAGTGCTTTATAATTATGAATGCATAATGCTCAGGCATCAGAGAAATACTTTTTTTTTGTTTTCATCAATTATCTAATTTATTGTTCAATGATTTAATAAATTAAATTTCATGACACATTGGGTAGATAATACAGCTAATAATAAATATATCATTATTTTTGGTTTAATTAATTTTAAGTCCATGAGAGGGGGAACAAAAGCATATGGTCGCCGCGAAAAACATGCATATACTGTCAGCAGGATATCTCTTAATGGGAGAAGTAACCAAAAGTAAACTCTTTTCCTGTGAATAGCTAACATATCAGTGGCTTGTTTTAAAAAAAAAATTAAAGTTTCTACTGCTCCCCCTTTATGAGAAAAATGGCTGCCAATATGGCCAAAAACGCATTTTTTGCCTTACGGCTTATCTTTAAGCTAAAATATCTCCAAGAAGGAGTGAGAAACCCAAAAAATTTATTGCGTAGCAATTTACAGGGAGGACCTGTACACTACCAGAAAGTGAGAAAGCCTTTGGTTTTGTTTGCCTTTTTTTGTAATAAATGCCTGAATTTTAGCAAAATCTGCAAAATCAAGTTTTTGTGGTGACAACTTCAAAGAGCCCTGTACCTTGGCAATTTTCATTATGAACGTTCTAGTATTTTTTTTCAGAATGCCTGGAGTAACTAGTTTCCATAGATATCCAACACTTTTATTTTGCATGAGTACGATTTTTTATAAAAAATGATTAAATAACATCACTTTTTTAGTATTTTGACGTGGCGGACAAACTTTGAGGGCATGTATCTCAGAAAATAAGTGGAGCAGGTAACTTTCCTTTTGGGCTTTTTCATACCTCTATACCATCAATCTGTGTACCAAATTAAAAAAAAATCCGAGTCGGTCGTGCGACCCCCATTCGGTGATTTGGTATGGAATCGCTCACATCCATGTGTATTAATTTCAAATTACAGACAGGTAACAAAAATTAAAAGGGTTTTTAATGTAGATAAATAAAAAGAAATGGCTTTGACACAATGTCTTAAACAGCAAAACTTATATGAACGGTGGTTTATCTTTTCAAAAAAGCACATAGATGTTTTAAGTATTTGAAAGTGTCTTTTGCAGTGATGAAATCACGTAGCAAAAGCTACAAAATGAGCAGTTTAAAATAGAAGGGGACATAAATAACCACCTACGTAATTTAGAAAAATGACGAAAAGAAACAAAGAAAACTGGGTCCATCATTGAAAAGTGGAAATGAAGGCGTCGTTTATTGTTTGGTTTTTCAAATCTCTAATTTTCCAAAAAAAAAAAATGTATGAATGGAACTAATTCTAAACTAAAGATTTTTTTTTTCAGTTGTTAAAAGCATTAAAAATTCCACATAATAAAGAAGCGTTACTTTTGGAAAATGTTTACGAAAAGAAATGCTTCTTTAATTAATAAACATTACATTGAAAACTTCATATTCTTCTATGCAGTGTATTTTTTATATGACGAAACTGATTTTTAAGGGTGTAGTTAATTTCATATTGCGTTTCAAAATATAACGATATAAGACCACATGTAGCTTTAACCTGTAATAACGCAAGCAATTATATTTATAAAATCCTGTTGTATCTATGCATGTGCGTCACTTTAATCCAGTGAACTGGCCATCTAACCAAGTATCGATATATTCGCAAATTTTCAGGCTTCACGCTCGGTCAGGTAGCATAAATTGAAAAACTTAAATTTGCAGATACATTAATTTTCTTCTTCGACAGATTTTGCTTGTTGGCAAGTAGCCAATAATTTCTCAAAACGGAAGTGTCTCGTAGACGGGAAGGTCAAGCAATGAAAACGAATATTTTGAGTTTCTATTAAAGGGCGTTTTTTGATACTTAGCAGATGGGAACACCAGTTGATTTTAGACTAGGAGCGCGGAAAGCGGTTTAAGAGAATAGAATTATTCTAGAGGTGTGCCGCATTGAACATCAATGTACTACCTCAGGCCGCAAAAGGGGGTGAAAGCACACTGTTAGGATTTGAATGTGTCTTGCGGTTCGCTCAACTAAAACTCAAAGTACACCACCGAAGGCTTAAATCATGAAATTGACCTCTAGTAAATGGCACAAAAGAGCAGCTACGGCACCCTGATTGGATACATGCTGGCGTTGTGTACGGAAGAGAGCAAGCTTCGTATACTGCAGTGAAGGTAAAAGGCGAAGCTAAAACAATGTAGAAACCGCAAAAGAAGCCAAAATAAGAAAAACAAGTTTTTGTTATTTGCACTTTTTTAAACAGTTCTTTAGCATCAAAGGACTGTTGCGCCTACACGTTGGGCAACAATTAGAAAAGCGGACATTTTTAATCGCTAGGCAGATCATGCGACAACACCGTTTGCCCACACTTTTCCGACAGTTTGTTCTACATGAGTAGAAGCCTCTTTTCTGATAAATATACGAAAATAATTTATTTTCAATATTTTTTTTTCACTTTAACATTAATAGAAATAAAACATTTTTTTTATTGATTTTTATTTCGGGTGATTTTTATCTAAACTCTGTGGTATATCCAAATGTTTAAAGGATATTGTTCTGCATCTTCCTCGTGATAACCAGAAAACTCATTAGTTATTAAGTCGTTTAGCTCAAAAAACGGTAGATATGGCACAACAGCGGTATTTTATGTTTTGTGCATGCAACTTGTGTAACACACGCAGAAAATTAAATAATTTGTTTTCACGTAATGTGTCAGGCTCTCCTGGACTGTTTTAAATAACTGGCATTGTCATACAATAATTTTAAATTAGCGCTAAAGTACGAAAAATTATCTTTATATTGTAGTTGATTTTATGACAAAAATAATTTTACCATTAGATGGTATTGGAATCTTTCAATTTTTACGATTGCAAAATAAGCCCATTTCTTTCGGATTTCCCTTTTTTTTCAGAGAATTGATTAAAAACCTAGATGTCAAAGAGTCAGAGTGCATAAAGCAATCTTAGTTCCTGATGGTCCTAATAAAGAAAGATTGCTAATAATAAACATAAACAAACAATTTTTAATTTCTTAAATTTGTAATTTATATCCAGAGACTGGAATAAAAACTGCAATTTTAATACGTAACAGAATTTAATGATATATGAGTCTGAAAGTTTAGCTTCACGAAAATGACGTATTTTAACGCAAATATATCTTAACTACGAAACTTATTTTTTATCGCAAATATTTAAGCTAAAATAAGATAATGCTATTTGGGTAAGAAAAAAATATTACGAATCATCATTTGCTAGAAAATATTTTCATCACGAATAAAAGTAAAAACACGCAATATTAATCACATGAACTATTTTCAATGCTTTTCAGGAAAATTTACGTACTGGAGAAAGTAAAAGAAAAACAAATACTCGTATTTTTATTTTGCTCTGAAATCTTTTTGCTCTAGTATATATTTTGGTTTAAAAAATTATTTATCATTTTTTGTCAGTAACTCACTATGTTTTAGAAGTTTAGCTGCCATGAAATATTTCACAGTAAAATATGCATGGAAATTTTTGCAGTGGCGGGTAAACCTTCTTTATAAGTTATATTGCAAAAAAAAGAAACGTTCCTTCATCTATTAAAAATGTACGACAGTACACAATTATGTGTCTCCATAAATACATCCCATGCAAAATATGAAAATACAAAGTAACATGTTTATATATTTTATTTTATTTTTATTTTAGCTGTTTTTCCTTT
This sequence comes from Uloborus plumipes, assembly GCA_038373865.1. Lineage (NCBI taxonomy): Eukaryota > Metazoa > Arthropoda > Arachnida > Araneae > Uloboridae > Uloborus > Uloborus plumipes. The sequence continues at coordinate 102,796 of JAXGGA010000222.1, forward strand.
CGAAACTTCAATTAGCGAAGAAGATATTTCTAAACTTCCATTAAACTACTTTTCTTCGAATTTCCTAAACTTTTTAAAATAAGAAAAAACATGGAAAAATAAAGTATTTCTAAAACGATGGTGAAAAAGCCAGTAATGTAATTTAATGAAACATAGATTTGCTCCTTGACCATAAAATGATATGTATTTTCCCGAACTCATTCGTTGAAGAATAATACAGCAAATAACATATGTTTACGTGGAAAGGATATATCAATTTCCGGAAGACCGGAGCTTGTCAATAAGCTTCGGCAAAATGAGCCATTTGGAGGATAGGGAAAGATCCCATGCGATGCTTTCGATTGTCAATCCAGTCAAAGGCTTTAGAAAAACAGGTCATAGAAAGAGGGGAGGAGGAGGAGATGTTGCATACGTTCTGAGATATTAAAGGTTGTCAAACATATTAAGCAAGTGATTACTTGGAGGATATATCATCGTAGACTACATCAACGACGGATTAAAAAAAGAAAAAATGTAGTAATGACAGTTAGAAATAGCACCGTTAAATAGGTTAAAGAGTGATTGCTAGGAATAGATTGGACGTATCCTTAGCTCCGTCTACACACCACACACACAGTTGCTTCAATTACAAAAATATACAAGAGGTAATCTGCTGCTTAGTGATTTTTTTTTTCAAATTAACAAGAGTATCCAAATTGCTGCTCGAGTTGTTATGGGAATTAATTCAGGAGTTTAAACTTTCAGAATACTCGCAAATGGGCACGTCTTTTAAAAGGAACCAGATGCCACATCACCACCTTTGATCACTGTCGGCTTATTATTATTCAGTATGCTCATTAATTAGCGACTATTACTTTTACGGTTACTACTGAGCTACATTTTGCTTCCTCATGAGAAGGTTTAATACACATTACATGAAGCGTCCTTCTGTAGTTCAGGCACGGCATTACTTATCTTACCAGACGATCGCTGAATATGTTTGGTGAGTAACGAATATTCTCTTAAATGTCGCTCGACACCGTGTTTTATCCAACTGTAATCGATTTCTGGTTGTGAAGAAGTGTGGAATGCAGAAAATAAATCTTCTCTACTTCCCGTTTACGATATTCGACACTACGTGATGGAGTCTAATCTTACGAGATTTGAGCATCCTACAAAAGCAAAAGGTCAAAACATTTTTGTAAAATGTCGTAAGTTATTTTTTCAGATGGATTGGCGTCGCAACACGTGCATGCAGTAATTTGCAAGTTTTGCACAAAAAGGATTGTTATTTTTCATTAAAAATATCAATGCATAATTCCTGTTCCACTCGTTTTTTTTTTTTTTTTTTGTCCGTAGCGTCAGAAGACTTGTAATATTTCCCCCTAAAATAACATATATGAGGTAGATTTAGGGAAGAAGCTGTATTGGGGAGGAAGCCGTATGATGTATTTCACCCACTAGTATCAATAAAAACATATAGCTAGTCAGTTAAAATGCATGCACATACATAAATTAGTTTTAATTTACCACTGGTTTAAGGGTGTTTTTTTAGCGTGTTGTCATTTTTACAGCTCTGATGAGTACCCGTAGATTTAAATGCCTTTGGCTAAGACGCAGTATTTTCATTTGGGAAAGATACCGTAGCTTTGAAATGATCCTACTCTAAATATAAAATTAGAAAACAACACCAAACCGTCGGAAAACATGTGATTCGATTAAATATATTGTATGCAGCAGTTGGCTCAAAATCTAGTGTACGGCATCTTCCCAATACGGAAATTTACCTTACGGCATCTTCCACAACGGTATAAAGATGATGTCGAAATGGATGGGCTTTGTAACCCTAATTCTGTGTAATTAAAAATTGCTTTTCAAAGCGAAATCATGTTTTTTTTACCAATCGCAAAAATCCATATTTTGTGTCGATATTTTATTTTTTAAGTCCATAAAAGTCGAATTTTTGTTTATAAAAAAAACCAATGCTCTATTGCATGTAAAATAAAGTCAAAACATATGGCGTCCTTCCTCAATTTACGGAACAATATACTAAGCTAACTCATTCTTATCATTTTTTACTCAAAAAAATCATTTTCTTTGGATCAGCCATGTTAATAGATGTTAAAAAACTTCAATACAAGAAACACGGTGGTTTGCAATACTTCATTCAATTTTTATCTGAATTACATTTGTGAAAGTAACTTTAATTGATATAAACATTATGGAAGTTTCCCTCACTTAAAAAAGGCGACTCGCATGCAACTTAGTTTCCAAGATTTCTTTCTCTTCCACTATGCGATTTTTTGGTCTCAGAAGTAAGTCGAATACTCTGGTTTCTTGCCAAAAATAAGTAGAAAAATGGGGGGGGGGGACCCTTAGGAAAAATAAAATATTGTTTATAATTCATTTTAAAATAGCCTCGCAAAAGACCGTTAAAGCATAACATAATGCTTCCTTCTTCTGGAAGCACAAGTGATGGGACTCAAACTGGACTATTGTACTTGGAATCCAGGGGTCATTTTACATGCAGACTAGAATGGTTTCAGATGTTGAGTATGTTGAAATTGAAGATACTAACAGCAATACCTGTTAGACAGCCATTTTATAGAAATGATATCATCTCATTGTATGGTACGTTTAACGACATCAACATTAGTTCAATTATTTTCTGAGTCAAGAAATTTATTTCGACGAAGCGTGAAGCGAAGTGTGAAAGGTAACATAATGAATCTGTTAACACAGTTGAGCCATTTCTACCTATATATTTGCACCTTTTTTTTAGAAATTTTTTAAATTTGTTTTTTTAACTTTTACATATTTAAATAAAAAGAACCATTACGTATAATAATATAAAGCATTCCATTTCTACAAAGTTACTTGTATTACAAAAAAAAAAATAGAAAAATAAATGTATGTACGTGCTTATTTTAAACATTAGTGATTTGCGCATGTTGTGATTGTGACCGTATTGTCACGACTGAGTGATTTGTACGTGTTACGGTCACACCCGTAACACGTACAAATTTTACAAATACAGAAATGTGTTTCAGAAATTTCATATTATGACATTAAGTGATTTATTTTATTCGAGTATATATTACAAGTAAAAGCTGAAGCTTAAGGTTTCTGGAATAAATTGCAAATATACGCGCAAAAATGTCATATCGAGTAAATTGATAAGGCATACGATGAACATTATTTCGCATTTGTCTCTGGTGTAAAACCAATTTTAAAATATTTATAAAATAAAGTATAATGCGACATGTCATGTTTAATTTTAATGTATTGCTTTAAAAAATTACAGTAAACGATAAATGGCAGGTTTCTGTAACATTGCTGTTGCACATTAACGATTCGTCTTAAATATCAGAGTTTGACTATCTGGTATGATATTTTTATGCATCGCATTAATGCAATTCGGTAAATACTGCATCTAAATAAATGAAATGTAAGTAATAAAAACTGCATTAATTTAATAACTCTGTCAGTAGTAGAGTTATGTTTTTTAACCGTCATTTACTAAGAAAAACGTAAGTATAATTTTTCTATCCAGACATGTTTCCTTTATTTTCTCCATCAGAAAAGCAAAAGCATTCACCTGTAAACGAAAATTTCTAAAGGCAATTTTTAAGAAATATTGATCTGAAAGCAAGGTAATCAATTTAAGGTCAAAAAGCTCTTGAACAACTTGTAAAAAGTTTTAAAATAAAATTAGAGCTTAAAATGGAAAAAATAAATTCAATTTTCTTCAATCAATGTAGTCACTTTATGTAATGTAATAATATTTTAAAGAAAAGCTGCCCTTTTCAAAGAGAATTATTCACATATTACGAATGTACAGTAGTTTTGGAAGTACCATTGCGCTTAAAATAACGCCTAATGAAGAAATTAAATAGAAACACAGTATTTTATGGACACTAAAAGACTATGCATTTAGTTTTTAATTCATCTTTTCTATTACATGCAAAAAGGCATAATGCATTGAAAAATTAAAAATTCTTTCAACAGAAAAATGGTACTTTAAATCCTGGGTCGTTTTGCAATAAACAATGCACTGATTCATTTAGCAAATTGTTAGAAGTTTTTTATGCAGATGTGTATTGCTAATAGATAAAACTAGTAGAACTTCCTTTCGTTTTATTCGAATCTGTGTCGATTCCTCTCATTTTGTAATATCCGGAAAAAGTAACGAGCATTCTAAACTGCATTCAAATCTGAAGAGAATAATTAATTTGATTTAAATATTTGTTTATGTTAGCTGTTTATATTGTATACTTATCTTTGATCCGCTGCAAAAAATAAAATGTTTCTACAGTATAATACACCTCATTTTACAGTAATAAACTGTAAAATTTCCAATTTTACGGTAATAAACAGTAAAATTGCTAATTTCACAGCAATACACAGTAAAATTGCTAATTTTACAGCAATAAACTAACGTTGGTAATTTACCGTTTATTACTGCGCATTTTTCAGTAGTATAATATGACTGTTGATTTAAGTGGAAAATCAAGGAAAGCACAAATGTTTTTTAAAATAAGCATAAAACTATTTCAAAACTTTCAAAACTACAGCAAAAAGCTCGGCACACACCAAGAAAGCAGTGAGAAAACTTTTCGTTCCGATTCCATCATAGCCATTTCACAGCTGTATTTCGTATTTTCTAAATTTGTGCTTTATTTACGTTAGTTTTCATTTTAAGCATGTTTTAGCACAAAGCTTATTTGACCATTCTTCATTTAATGTGCCAGTTGCAGAGTCACAAACCTATTTTATAATATGATTTTAAAAAAAGAATAATCATCTACAGAAGTTATAAATATATTATTCTTGGGCATAGACTTTTTTTTAAAGAAAATAATAAATTGTAAAGCAGAAAGTCCTCTGTATTTCCAAAAGAAAAAACTCAATGAAATTGGAGAGCACATAAAAGATAACAAAGGGCGTGAAAGAAAATAAAGTGTAAAGGTATGGAATGTAAATAAAAGAACATTTAGTCTTATTTAGTGAAGTAGTAGCGCTATCAGCATGACAATGAAGAGGTTTAATTAAAAGTGTACTCAAGAAATTAATTCAGCAGGGAAAAGAAATATGGAGTGTAAAAAAAATTAAATGAGCAGAATAAAAAATGACCTAAAATAATTAAAGAGAGAAGAACACATGCGTGTGTTAGCAAACAAAAGCATTTAGTCTAATAGCTGACAAAAACGAGTTAAAAAAATGCAAGTATTCTAAATTAGACCTGGAAGCTCATAAAGTAGCGGCAGTAAATTATTTAATGCCATAGTTTTCAAATTATTTTTTCTTTGTTTCTTGTCCATTGCTTAATAACGCAATATATTTAAAGAAAAACTGTTGTTCCTTTTGATGCAACATGTGGAAATGAGAATTGACCGGAATTTCGTACAATGCATTGCAGTATTTTGAAATAAAATACCTCTAACATTTGATATAAATAAAGAGTAATGCCAGTATATACTTCGATCAGTATCTCTTTCATTTGGTACAGCAAGGTCATCTAAAATTGCTGAAATTAAAAATGCGGTTTAAACGATATTCATCTAGAATCTGACCTTTACTGCTCAACCATTGTCTTCCAGTTAATTTCGTTCAGTTCAATATTTAAAAGACTTCTTGATTTTTGCAATTGCCACTTTTACACAGTATTGGTTACGGTTGGTTCGGGTTAAGGGGTCACTAGGGTAAGTGGGTCACCCACCTAAAACTGAAATGTACATACCGTTTTCATACATTTTTGCATTGCAACAATTAAACATATCAGATTTCATCACATTGATAGGTTTCGCATATATTTGGGCTTCCTGGAATTTTTTTTTTTGGTCGCAGAACTTATGTCAAAAAAGATTTTTTTTTTTTAATGATCTCAAGCGACATTTTTAAAAGAAGTGTTTCAATGTTACTTTTCACTACTTTTATTATGTAAAAAAAAGTTTTTCTGTATATTTTAACCGAAAGTACTCAATGCAATAGGAATTGTCCCTAAATTATTATTAAGAAGTGTTTAAAGGGAATGTTCCCACTAACCCTGTAGTTCTTTTTAAGGGTAAGTGGGTCCCCTAATATGATTGGAGATCTTAAAATGAAAAGCAACTCTGATGAAGACATTTCTAGGATGAAATAAGAGATAATTATGAAGACTTAAAGAAATTGAGAGTTCAGCTAAAAAAACTGCAAAAGCTGGTAACTATGTATTTATGAAACTTTCAAAGAAAACCGTAAAATATTATGAAATTATAATTTTAGAAAATGGTACAAATGGAAAACGTACTGCTAAGTTTGTTACAAAGAATAAAGCTGTTAGAAAGCTGCTCTCTTAATTGGTTTGATGCAGATAAGATTAGAATTATAATTTAGGATGAAGTGATAATGATTCTCCCTCAGCTAGATTTAAATAGATGCCTCCATAAAGTGTTTCCAATTTTTTTTCAACCTATATTCTTTTCTATTTGACAAATATTGATCTTAGTCGACTCTATTGTGTATATTCAACACTAATTTATATGTACAAATAAAATATAAGCCTAAGGGCTTTTATTAAATTCCGCAGATGCAATTGTTTTGTGTTTCGTTATATAATTTCCTGTCACACAGATTTAAATATAAGTAGAAATCTCGTTAATGAATGTACTTATAAAAAAATATTGAATAATAAAATGTTACACACTTTATCAAATGAGACCCACAAACCCCTTTGATTATATGCTCATTTTGAATAAATGGCGGTTATCCAACTTAACCCTTCCTATGGAGTAAGTGGTTCACCCAGGTTATTTTGGAAAGAATGTAACTGTTAAAAATATTCAAAGCATTGCTTTGAGAAATAATGCTGAATTTGTTCATATTGATAATGTTCAAGATCAAATAAATCAATAATTTCAAATTATTTAATTGTCAAACTGTTGTATAAATCTTCAAAAATAGAATGTCCTAAAAAGGGGTCCCACTAACTTGAATCAACCCTATATTTAGTTTAAAACTAATTTTTTATCTTAAGTGATCTTAAATAGTTCAGTAAAATCGTAAGGAGCGGATGATAAAATTTAAGAAAATTTTTAATACGTCAAGCTTTGCATGTTTAGAAAAGACGAGTTATATGTAATAAATTTGAATAAAAATGCGTTAAGATAGTTTTTAGCCATCAAAGCCGACCAGAAAAGTTAGCGTAGTAACAGGTTTAGTTAAATAATGGTAGTTGATAGGTTAAGGATATTTTAAAATACAGAGGTTACCTTTGTGGTTTTATGCGAAGTACCACGCCTCTCCGTAAACTTGGCTACTATGTTAATAGGAGTTTTAAGAAAACTGTTTACATTAATAACTTTAAAATAGTCAGTGAGACACATGTGCTCTACCCTTTAATCAAATGGAAAAAATATCCATTTTTTTCTATAAAATATCAAATTAATAGCATACATGCGCTCCAAAGGAAAGAAATTACTTTTTAATTACTGTACATGTCATCATGCTTTTAGGCTTAATTTGGTAAAATATATATTGAGACGGAAACAGATGTAGCAAAACTTATCTCCTTTTCAACAAAAATTTATTCAATATTAATGTACTTATCGTACTGCACTACCAGCTTCTGCAATTTGTCATTGAGAAAATCTGACGCCTGATTTCTGCGCCAATTTTTTTCCCCTATTTTAATCAATGGCCAAAACTGGCATACTTTAAAATCATCTAAATCTAAACTTGTCGCAGTTTAAGCCACAACTTTCAATTAATATTTTAAGATAAAAAAATATTATTATTGTGTTATTATTTTAATTCTTCAAACGAACAATGGGTGAGCTAACTTTCATTTTTGTGTGTATTTGGGAAATCGCCCTAATATGACAATAAAGATGATAATCCTTTTGTCGGTGCACATGTCATTAATTTATGAGTAAATGGAATCGCTACTTTCTATAACTTCGGTTACATCGCGTTCAGATAGATGATAGATCAACCTTTTTTGTTATATCCCAACAAGCACGTTATAGCAAAGGGGTTACTGTAATTAAAATATATTTAAACGTGCTAAATACAGTTTATTTTCAGCAACGTCACACAGTTAATTTGCATTAATGAAACAAAGAAACGGCCTAACTGTCCAAGGCATTTCCATATTCTATAATCTAACAAAAAGGGAGGGGAATCATAATATGTAACAAATACACTAAACAGATATAAAATATATTAATCATCTGTTTTTAATCAAACTACATATCTAGTCACTACTACAGGTTTCTAGTAATAAGTAATAAATAATATAAAGCTGTAGAGTTTGTTTGTTTGCTTGAACGCGCTAATCTCAGGAACTACTGGTTCGATTTGAAAAAGTATTTTTGTGTTGAATAGTCCATTTATCCAGGAGGGCTTTAGGCTATTGGAGTTATTGTTATAACTAAAAATAATAGTGTAAAAATAATAAACTCTACGAAAAGAATTAGTTTCCTCTCTTCTCGAGAGATGGCGCTCATAAAGAGTATTGCTAAGCTTTTGCAACTGTGGAGGCGCCCTCTGCATTCAATGGTTGACAATCAAGCAGTTGCTCAAACGGGGAACTTAGAGTTTGCACTCCAATGATTCCAAAGATTTGCCTTTTAATGTGGATTAGTTTCCACTCTTCTCGAGAGATGTCGTTCGTTAAAATTATTTTTTTAGCAACTGTGTAGAGAGCGCTGGTGGACAATTGCTCTAGCCTCGAGAGTCTTGCCTCTTGCCACATGGCTCAGATCATGAAATGGTTTTCGGGTTTTTCTTTGATAACCAGGTATATAATTTGTTTTGTAGGATTTTTCTATTAACTTTTGTCTTCCTTATTTCTGCATTGTTAGTATTTGTTCTTCATTTGTGGTTGTTCTTTGTAATTTTATTATTATAGTGTGCCTCAGGTACTTAACTAAGCACATAATTTAAAACCATAGTTTATTAATTTAGGGTATTGTTTTCTTAATCTTTTGACTTTTTTTTTCTTATGTAATAGGTAGGTAAATAGGTTTCAAATGAGTCAAACCTTCTTTTTTTTTTTTTCTTTTTAATGATTTAAGATAGTTACTAATCTAAGTAAATAATACGATTCGTCAAATTTTTGTAGCATTTTTACTATTTGTATCATTGGTACTAAACACATGATTTAATTGCATAGTATTTTTATATTGGGTAGTGTTTAATTATTCTTTTAATGCTTTTTTCCTTATGTAGCACATATATACGTTGGTTTCAAATGAGTCTAACTTTTTTTTTACTAATCTAAACAAATAATTTGATTTGTCATGGCTTAGTACAACATGGGTAGTTATCTAAACACATAATAAAAGTGCGTGGTATTTTTATATTGGGTATTGTGTTGAATAGTACATTTATACAGAGGTAGCCCGTGCAACGCCGGGCCACGCAGCTAGTAAGTAATAAATGAATCGAAAGGTTTGAACTAAATCAGTTTAGTTTCGGCAGTTTTCTAACTGGTTTGTAATAATACTAAATTATGCATGCCAAAAAACACAACCAATGACTCTTAAAACTTAACCTTCAGTAATTTTCCTATTCTATTTGTATTAATGTAATCACTAAAAGGCAATTCAGCTGTTACGAACGTAACATTTAAATTTGAAACATAATTGTTGTTTTTGTAATCAAGGAAACAGCACCAAAATGTAGGATATAAAAATAAACAACGAATTATAAAAGATAAAAAAAAACATTTTTATTGAACCAAATTGTAAGTATACGTGTTTAAAATGTGATTGTTATGTCCGTAACGGTGGAATTGTCCTATATTAATTATAAAATTATTTTTGTCATACACTGCAAAAAAAAAAATTTACAGGGCAGCCACAGTTTCAGCTCAAAACTGTAAAATACGCAGTAACAAACTGTAAAATTGCTAATTTTACAGTAAAAAATTCGCATTTTACAGTTTTAAGCTTGAGAATCTACTGCCAGAATTATACTGCAAAAACAACCGCTTATTTTTTGCAGTGTATGCATCAGAAGCATAGGCGGACTTACGGGGTGCCAGGGGGTGCGCCGCACCCCCAACATTTTGGTTGGGTTTTGAAAATAATGAAATTAAGTATAATTCGCCAAGAAATGCAGTTGGAAAAGAACGTTGTTATTCAGTACTGTATTAAAGAATGAGTGTATACTCCGTACTTGGGTATTTATTGGTACATCATTACAATTTCTTCTACTTTGAAACTACCATGGCGAAATTAAAAAAAAAAAAAAACAAGAAGTTCTGTCAAGAACTAAACGAGCCTACTTTCCCGTACATCGTCATCGGCATTCTAGCATCTAATCAATATTCTCTTGAATATCTGAAACTGAAAATTATGTCAAACATACCTTTGTAGCACTTAAACTGATTTCTAAAAGCAAAATATACCCCTCTCATGAGATGAAATGGACACGTAAAAAGTAAATAAACGAGTAAATTAAGTTTTGTCGCACCTTTTAAAGAGTGTAACTGTTATAGTTCTTCCGTAGAAAAATTTCACAATCGTTTTCAAAAGAAAAAAAAGAATAAATAAAATAAAAGTACAAAACACATTTTATCAAAGAAAGAAAAAAAAAAATTCGTTTGTTAATAAAATGTCTCGAATTTTATTTTTAATCCGTTGCCAGTTGTTATATATAAATAAAGAATAAAATGCTCTATTGAATGAACAATTTTTATAGTAAAAAAAAATATCGTCTGCCAAAAAAAAAAATAAATAAATAAAAATAGTAATAATTAATTAAACAAAAAAATGAATAAATAAACAAAATATCGTCTGCCCAGTCAGACATTTTTTTCTGAGCCTGCATTTCTGCCATGTTTGCGGAGTCGGAGTCGGAATCAGAGTCCTCACAGGAGATTTTTCAGAAAAGTACTTAACATACATTTTTTTATCAAAACCGTTTTCTTACAAAGTTAGTTTGAAGGAAATCCGCCTTTAAGTTCAGAATCAACATTCAATTTAAATTTCCCAGTAGGCGCTCATGTTAAAAATTTTTCTGAACGGTTCTTCATTGAACGAAAAATGGTTCAAATTGAAAAGTGAAGTATGGGAATGAGTCTCTCCGAGATCTTTCGAACAAAAAATGTTTATTCAATTCAGACGGTTCACTTAAAAGTTATTAGGCGGAGAAAGGTTGCTTGAACGGTTCAATGTTGAACCAAAAATGTTCAAATTTAAAATTTAAATACGGTAATGAATTATCCTTGCCGAGATCTTTCGAACAAAAAAAAGTTTGTTTAAATCGGACTGTTTACTCAAAAGTTATTAGGGGTGACATTCGTTTGAACGGTTCAATGTTGAACGAAAAATTGTTCAAATCGAAAATGTAGATACGGGAATGAAGTATCCTTGAAAAGATCTTTCGAACAAAAAAAAGTTTGTTCAAATCGGACTGTTCATTCAAAAGTTAGTATCGCGGGACAGGTTGTTTGAACGGCTCAAAGTTGAACCAAAAATTGTTCAAATCAAAAAATCAAATATGGGAATGAGCTGTACTCGCCGAGATCTTTCCAACAAAAAAAAGTTTGTCCAAATCGGAATGTTCATTCAAAAGTTATTAGGGGGGGACAGACAGACCGACCGACCGACCGACAGACCGACACACAAATTCCCCATCTCAATACCCTACTTTCAAATTTTTAATTTTTCGATATTCATTTTACCTCTTTATTTTTTTAACTTGGCGATATTTTTTGACTTGGCGATATTTTTTGGACTTGGCGATATTTTTTAGATGCATTAAGCTACTTTTAATACTTTTTTCGTCTTTCTTTTATTTTTAACGGGAAAGTAGGCTAAAAAGAAAACGTGACTATTGTAATAACTTTATCAGTAAAATCTGAACTGAAATCAGCTGAAAACCAGCATTTTTAAGGTAAATTTTTAAAATTTTCCATAGAAGTACCCCCTCCCCCCAGGACTTCTTATTGTAGTGGCGCAACCAGAGGGGGCCCCACAATGATCGTGCTCCCTTCCTCCCACCCTTTCTCCAGAATGCTGAGTTGATATTTTTTTTAAAATATTCTTTATTATTGAAGAGAAGGAAAGAACGCGTCTTGGGAAAAGGCACCAAAATACACAATGTTGAGAAAATATCTTAATTTCTTTCAAAAATGAAAAAATATCGACACTTACATTTTTCAACAGTTTCATATTGTTAGTCAGCTAATTGTGTGCCCCCCCCCCCCCCCCGCTCTCGCCCTATTCTCTTGTTTTTAATTTCATTTCTGCCTGACTTTTTTTTTTCTTTCTTTTTTTTTCTATTTCGTCTAAAATTAAAAATGTCTTCAAAGTGTTATTTTTCGGAAGTCCTCTACCCCGCCAAAGTTATTACGGAGCATCACAAATTTCGTCACCTGGGCTTCAATTTAGCAAAATTTCCTTTGAAAATCCTCCAAATACCAAACACTTTAAAAGATCGAAAATTGCAAAAAAAATCGTTTTTGAAGCTTCAATTTTGGAAAATTTTCGGATAAGGGCAACCCTAACCACCCGTTATCCATCATTAAAAATCGTTAAAATCTTACTTTTCTAAATTACAGTTCCGAAAAGTCTAAAGGGGAGAACCTTTTGGCACAGCAGGCTTTGAAATCCTAAGAATTGACATGCTTAGGACTTCAAGTCCTCTTGCCGCCAACGGAAGATTGAAGACAGTAGCCTTAAATTTTCATTCTAATACCATGGAATATTGCACATAAGAACTTTGTTCTTAGAACTTCAATTTCAAAAATCTTCAGGGTAGAGCCCCATAACCCCCTTCAATAACCGCATAAAAAATTGTCTAACATTACGTTTTTGGAACTTAAACTATGAAAAATTGAAGAGCTGGTAGATAAGGGGGCGAGGGGAGTTTTTTTTATCTGTTTTCAAAAAATCCATCGGGACAATCCTAGAATCAAGTTCATAAGGCTTGAATTTCTAAAAATATAATCGGAGCCCCTCGTACCTTTCTTCGCCCTCAACTTCGTCTCGCTTTCTAACAACATTAAAAAATTATTTAAGGTTTCTTCCATAGTTTCAAAATGTTAAGAAGTGCCGAATCCCTATTGTTACTGGATATGATCTACGTCGCGTATTTAGGACGTAAATTTCGAAAAAAAATTGGGCAAGCTTTTCAATATCCCTTTTTCTAATATCATTCAAGACGTCTATGATATTAAAAATTATGTTTTTAGAACGACGATTGGATGAGAGGTGTAGCACACCGTTCTCTTTGAATTATACGAGCTGACACTTCCGTATGAAATCTGAAAAAGAAAAAACTAATGTTTGAAAAAAATTAAGGCGGGAGAGACTTAAAACCTCTCCTCCTAACATTACTGAATATTGCTGTAAAACTTCGTTTTTTAGGACTTGTATTTCGACATGTTTCTTGGAGAGATAACCAGAACGCCTCTCGTCACATCATCAAAGTTTGTCTACAGTTGCGTTCTTGGAATTTCAACTTCGAAAAGTTCTGGGGAAGGTGATCGATTTTGCTCTATTTTTCAAGAAATTGATCATGGACAGTCCTTAAGCCCCATCCCTTAAATGAGCGTCAACAAATATCGCCTATGATCGCGTTTTTAGGACTTTAATTTCTAGAATTCTATGTGGAAGTTCCTGTGAACTTTTCTTTTCCCTCACAGCACCAGAAGCAGTCTAAAACCGCCTTTTCATGATAACAATATCAAAAATTTTCCCAACCTGCTAAAATAATCTCCCAAACCTGCCTATCAAATGAAAAAAAAAAAAAAAACTAAAAGCAAGATTCGCCAACGTGGACCCAGCCCGAAAAAAACTAACCGAGATTTTTCGGGTGGGCCCACTTGAAACGACTATGTCGGTGAAGTGGTTTTTTTTTTTTTTTCACAATTTACTGCACATTGAAAACATTTATTTCAGAAACAAACTAAACATTACAAACATTTTGATCAATATCAAGTCTAGAAATTGGTACTGATCAGTTTAGTTACAACATTGAGTTTATTATGATATTTAGTGTTTGTCAATACGTGGTCCAGAAAAAGAAATCTTCCTTTCTGAGCAAACTTATTAAGTATTAGAAATAAAACTGCATCTGAATTTCAGTTATTTGTTTATTTATTTGAATATTTGGAGGATCAAACTGAACAGGAACTATTTAAATCCATAAATTTAATTCAATATCAATTTAAAACATTTTATCGTATTAATTTTAAAAAATCAATATAGCATTTTGCTTTTTCTAAATAAAAAATTCTTTAGGGGGTCACAGTGACCTCTCTTCATGGCTCCTGACTCTTTAAAAATTTTACGTAGCAAGCAGTAGTTTGGTGAATCGAGAATAATATTCAAATGACTCCCCTGAAATGAAAAATGAAAACCCTGATATTTGACGGGCTGGTTTTTTTCAAACTCTGCTTAAAACTGTTTTCTGGTTGCGCCACTGGCTTGTTGTACAGGGAATCACCCCCTCTCCATTTCTGCTACTGTTGCACCCCCAGAATTTGCGATCTAAGTCCGCCTATGATCAGAAGAACTAAGATTTTTCTTCCTCCTAGAAATTTATGTATAGATATGAACATAAAATATAATTGTTGTGAAGCATATTGTTTCGTGTACCACAATAATTCAATAAGAACACAGAAGATATATTTTCCGATGAAAAATAGCGACAGCATCAACAGGATGTCTTTGAAAAAGCTGGAATGTTTTTCCCTTAAAAATAGCCTTTAAAAGCTACTGGAAATCCGAAATAGTACTAGCTCCGAACAGTTTACTTTAAGATATTCCTTCAGCGAGCCTGCTAACAGCAAAAAGAGATGCTAAAATAAATTTCCTCTGCGTTTCCAGCTAACAACGTTCCTTTAATCGCAGATAGTGCTGGGAGAAAGGTGGTCGCGCTATTCAGAAGAAGGCAACTCATTTGAATTTTGAACAGAAACACGTCACGAAAAGTGAGTTTTAGATTTTCTATGGCGGAATTTATTCCAATGCGGTTCCTAAACTGAATAATGGAACTGTATTTTCATCCTTCCGAGGAGATTTTTAACGGGACTGGAGTTCAATTCTATTGTGGAAAGTAACACAATCGGGAAATATTTACATCGATTTATTTACATTTATTTACAAGTGCAGTTTTAGTACAAGATCCAACATGAGTGACCAGAAATTAAATTAGCAAAAATGGAATTCGGAGATACGCGCTGCTCTGCGTCCGCGTGGCCTCTCATGCTTTTCCTTTCTCTCGCGCGGTATCCAGGTGCGCCACCTAGCGGGTGTTGGCAACGCCACATCACCCCCCTGGGTAGTGAATTAGCCCAGCTTGGAAGATGTCCCGAAAGCGGACACGACGTCCGGAACGAGTAATCACACCGCCGGAAGGTTCGGGCAGTATTTTTGGTTCGGGCTTTGAGGTGGGGCCAGGGGGTTGGGAAACGGTGGACGGTGCACGGCCTTCGTCGTCCATTGTGTAGCCGGGTTTCACCCTGTCCAGGCTAACCCTGACGACCTTTGTTCCGATGCAGATGGAAATCGTTTTCCCGTGGCGTTGCACAACGCGGTGGGGCCCGGAATAAGGTGGCTTCAGAGCCCCGCGGATCGTGTCGTCCCGCAACATTACGTGCGAACATTTGTCAAGGTCCTTGAACACGAAGGGAGTGATCTTGGAGTGCCGAGTGGCTGGTATGGGGCGCAGTCTGGCCATATGACTTCTGAGTCTATCCACGAGCGATGATGCGTCCATGGAAGAGTCTTCCGTCGTGGTCGGGGCAATCAACTCCCCAGGCAGGCGAAGGGGTTCTCCGTAGACAAGCTCCGCGGGAGATGTTCCCAAATCTTCTTTCACGGCGCTCCGGATGCCGAGGAGCACTACTGGGAGAGCTTCTAGCCAGGAGGAGTCGGGGTGGCACATCAGAGACGCCTTTAGCTGCCGGTGGAATCTTTCGATCATCCCGTTAGCGATTGGATGGTAGCTTGAGGTTCTAGATCGTTTGAAACCAGACTGGGTGCCAAGGTAGTGGAAAAGTTGCGACTCGAACTGGCGGCCTTGATCGGTGGTGACAATTTCTGGGCAACCGAAGCGGGATATCCACCCGTTGAAAAAGGCGTTCGCCACTTCCTCAGCGGTGATGCCCTCCAGAGGCCACACCTCCGTCCAACGTGTAAATCGGTCCGTCGCAGTGAGGCAGTAGCGGAAAGACTTGGCAATGGGGAGGGGCCCGATGATGTCGATGTGGACGTGTCTAAACCTGACTGGGGAAGGTGAAAAGTGCTCTATTGGGGCTGTCGTGTGTCGAGTGACTTTGGATCGCTGGCAGTTGAGGCAGGAACGGGTCCAGGCACGACAATCGCTCTGTACTCGGGGCCAAACAAAACGGGTGGAAACCAGCCTGGCAGTGATCCTTGCTCCGGGGTGGCTGAGTCCATGCAGAGAGTGATACACCTGGCGCCGAAGGTCTTTGGGCACGAAGGGCCTCGGTTTCCCTGTTGATACGTCGCAGATTACTGTCAAGTTGGATCCTGGAATCACGATTTTCTCCAATTGTAGAGAGGAGTCTTCCTTCATCAGAGACTGTAGTTCGGGATCCGATTCCTGTGCTTTCGCAAGATCTTTGAGGTCGACGGGAGCAGCTGACAGCGCGGCGACACGGGAAAGTGCGTCTGCTACGACGTTCTCAGCTCCGCTGACGTGCTGGATGTCCGTCGTGAATTGGCCGATGAAGGATAGCTGATTCAGCTGGATGGGCGGCAATTTTTCGCGTTTTTGTTGGAACGCAAAAGTGATTGGTTGGTGGTCTGTGTAAATTGTACAATGCTGGGCTTCCAGAATGTGTCGGAAGTGTTGCACAGCATTGTAAATTGCAAGTAGTTCACGATAGTAAGCTGGCCATTCCGATTGTTTGGTCGTCAGCTTTTTTGAGTAAAATGCCAGTGGCTGCCAGGAGTTGTTCGTGAACTGCATCAGTGCTGCTCCCACGGAGAGGTTCGATGCATCAGTGAATAGTCCGAGCGGAGCTCCGGGAACGGGGTGTGTGAGAAGCGTTGCTTTGCCAAGAGCGTTTTTGCAATCGGAAAACGCTTTCTCCAGCTGTGGGGTCCAGGGAACAGGTTGAGAGCCTCTCAGTCCAGAGAGAGCTTCATGGAGCGATGCTTGGTGGGATGCGGCGGAGGGCAGGAACCTTCTGTAGAAGTTGATCATCCCGAGGAATCGGCGGAGATCACGAGAAGACTTGGGTAACGGGAAGTTTTGAAGGGATGTTATTCTGTCAGGCAAAGGACGAGTACCTTCGGCTGAAATTTCGTACCCTAAAAATGTCACGGTGTTTTCTCCTAGAACGGTTTTCGAGGTGTTGATGAGAAGTCCCCGGTCGGAGAGGCGCCGGAATAGAGTGCGGAGGTGTTGCTCGTGTTCCTTCGCTGACTGCGAAAATACCAATATGTCGTCGATGTAAGGAAAGCAAAAGTCTAACCCTTGCAGAACTTCATCGATGAAGCGTTGGAACGTTTGTCCGGCGTTTCGTAAACCGAAACTCATGAATGGAAATTCATACAGACCGAAGGGCGTTATAATAGCGGTCTTGGGGATGTCCTCAGGATTCACAGGAATTTGGGTGTATGCTTTTACCAGGTCGATGACAGAAAATGTAGTACACCCTCTGATGTGATGAGAAAAATCGTGGATATGACGCACCGGATAACGGTCCGGGATAGTGCGGCTGTTCAGTAGTCGGTAGTCTCCGCAGGGGCGCCAGCCATCCGACTTCTTAGGAACGAGGTGCAGCGGAGAAGCCCAAGGTCCTTCCGAACGGCGAGCAGTGCCTTCTTTCACCATTGCGTCGAACTCGGCTTTGGCAATTTTAAAACGGTCCGGAGCAAGACGACGTGGGCGACAGGACACTGGAGGTCCGGGGGTAGTACGGATGAAGTGCATAGTAGAGTGTCGGACTTCACGTATCGTTCCGGCTGGTCGAATTAGGTCGGGGAATTCTTTTAAGATTGTATGAAAATGGTTAAAATCACCCTGAAGAAGCTTCACGCTCGGCTGTGCAGAATTTAAGGGTTGGCCAGAAGTGGAAAATCCAGTGATGCCGTCGATTAAGCGCTTATAACGACAGTCCGGTAGCAAATGATAATAAGCTAGAAAGTCTGAGCCGATGATTGGAAGGGAAACGTCTGCCACCACGAATCGCCAGGAAAAACTCCTGCGCAGGTTGAAGTCTAATTGCAGCGTCACTGTTCCATATGTGTTAATTGACGAATCATTAGCTGCACACAGGCGAAAGTTGGGGTCCGGAGTTCGCGATGACACAAGAGAAGCGGGGTAAACACAAAGGTCACTTCCGGTGTCGATAAGGTATCTCTGTTTGGTGAGGCGATCCGTAACAAGTAGGCGACTTCCGTTTGATTGGCAGCTTGTAGTCGCCACTAAGGGCTGCCACTGAAGTTTCCCTGAAAGGCGCATGGCTGTGTGCACCGACGAGCCTTCTCCCGAAAACGCTGGTGGTAATAGCAGATTGCTGGGTCGGGAGAATGATGAGCGGGGAAATTTCGATAGCTTGGAGGTTGGCGTGATGCTGGGTCGGGAGAATGACGAGCTTGGAAATTTCGATAGCTTCGAGGTTGGCGTGATGCTGGGTCGGGAGAATGACGAGCGGGGAAATTTCGATAGCTCCGAGGTTGGCGTGACTTTGATCTGCTGCGATCCGAAGACTGGAAACTGGTTTTCAGCTCGGCGACTTGTACTGACAATTGATGTACTTGTTCGGACAGAGCGGAGATTCCGGATGGGGGGGTTGAAGAGGGGTGGAGCTCGTGAACTGTGTTTGGCAAGGGTGCGAGGGGAACTTCCAAGATCCTGTCTGCTGTTTCAGCCATGACGTCAGCCGGGAGAGAAACTTGTGCTTGAAGAATAGCCTGCACGTGGGGGGGAAGTCGCTGTAGCCATAGGGAGCGTAGTAGGGTCTCTTGTATCTCCATGGTGCCGGCAAGAGATTTTAAATGGCGAAGGAACTGGGAGGGTTTCCTATCGCCTAGCTCTTCCCGTCCGAGAAGCTGACGTATGCGTTGCTCCTCTGAAATCGACAGCCGGCGAATCAGCTCCTTTTTAAGGTGGTTATACATCTCTGAAGCTGGAGGGTTTATGATGATGTCATCCACCTCTGATGCGTAGCGGCTGTCCAGGTTGGCTACGACGTGGTGGAATTTCGTTGCGTCTTGCGTAATGTTTGCGAGCACAAATTGAGATTCGACTTGCGCGAACCAAACTGCGGGTTTCTCTGGCCAGAAAGGGGGCAGCTTCGCCGTAACTCGGCACACGGAAGCGTCGGTGGCGTTGGCCGTAGTTCCTTCATTTGGCGGAGCTGTTTGCTGCTCGTACCGTTGAATCTGGTCTTGCTGTTGTTGCATGGTGGATTGCAGCGCGGCGAGTTGGTTGCGCAATAGCTCAAGTTCGGTCATGTTCAGTCCGGGTCACCAGTTGTGGAATATAACACAATCGGGAAATATTTACATCGATTTATTTACATTTATTTACAAGTGCAGTTTTAGTACAAGATCCAACATGAGCGACAAGAAATTAAAATTAGCAAAAATGGAATTCGGAGATGCGCGCTGCTCTGCGTCCGCGTGGCCTCTCATGCTTTTCCTTTCTCTCGCGCGGTATCTAGGTGCGCCACCTAGCGGGTGTTGGCAACGCCACACTATATTTCGGTGACATAAAAGAAGAGTTTTCTTCGGCTCATCAATGAATTGACATTTGGTGTCAGAAAAGTGTCGCATCTATATTAACGTGGCATTTAAAAGCGGCGTGATGGAAAATAAAATGACATATGCCAAAAAAAAAAAAAACACGACCTGCCAACAATTTGTTTACATCATTTTTTGTAAAACATTCAGTTTAACCCATTAATGCCTAGCGTCCCTTTTAAGGGACGGTCCAAAAAGTGTGTCTGAATTTACCAACAATGAACATTTCAACCAACAATAGTGTTCAATTATTACTTCGGTATTGTTTCAATTCATTATTAGCAGATTGCAGAACATAACCATTGTGTTCCAACCATTGTGTAACCAACATAACCCACCACCACCCTGTACATTGTATTTATTTATTCAAACTAAACTTAGTATTCTTTTCATATTAAGATTTTTTTTTTATATTGACTTCATTGCAAAATAATTGAACATAACTTTTATATTTCCGAGGAGATTTTTAACTGGGTTATAGTTCAATTTCTTTCGTTCAATATCATTAGTATT
Organism: Uloborus plumipes; assembly: GCA_038373865.1. Taxonomy (NCBI): domain Eukaryota; kingdom Metazoa; phylum Arthropoda; class Arachnida; order Araneae; family Uloboridae; genus Uloborus; species Uloborus plumipes. The sequence continues at coordinate 123,003 of JAXGGA010000222.1, forward strand.
TTTCGGACATAAAATAAGAACTTATCTTCAACTGATCAATAACATTTGGTGTTAGTAAAGTGTTGCATCTTTTTCTCACAAGTCATACTTAAACGCTGTTCTATGTGTTACGGTGAAGGTCGGAAAGCTGGTAATTGTCGACATAAACATCTGAATGTCAACATTGACAAACAAAAGACATCGGGGAAAGGCCTAATATTTCCGGTGAATCACCATCGAAAATTAACATTCTCCAGTTTCGTTCTTGTGCAGTAACATGTAGACAAACCGTTTAGCAAAACCAAATTTACCGAATCCCCCTTCATATAATGAATATTTTTTTTAAAATATACATATGGTTTTTATTTTCGAGACTACTTTTATTCTATTTTGGTCAAGCACATTGAAAAATATATACAGGTATCAGTTGAATCCCTTCCATTGTCATTACATTAGGATATATATACGTTTAAAATAGCAACTATATTTTAAATTGTACTTCCTACTATTTTTTTTCTCAAGATTAAAAGTAAAGCACGTAAGTACAAAAGAAGCAGCAATTAGGAATCTACTTTGACCACCTTTAATCAATTTAAAAGACACAAAACAGAGAAACAAACATAAAATTAAAAAGTAATTAAATTCTTTTTCCAAATAAAAATTTGAATTTATTCACAAAACTGAAAGAAATTCGTAGAAAATAGTTGAGAAAAATAAACTATTACTACAGTTCCTAATATGTATTCATGCGTCCAAAGATCTAATGACCCGTCATAATGATCATTACTTTCGCTAGATCATTTTAAAATTCCTCGAGACCATTAGTTTTAAGATAAAAAACATGCTTTTAAAAATCAATGACGTGTTTGAGGTTAATATGAGGCACATAAATGCTCCTCTATGCATATATTAAACGCTATTTTAATCTTTTCAGAGTAATAATTTCTTTCAATCTTTTCACAGTATATGCGTTAAAAGTTGTCTCTTTTCTTAAGTAACAGTTCTCTAATAACCTGTGACAAAATTGATGCTTGAAAACATAGATGACTACAAGATTATTAGCATTTTTCTATGCTTCCATAGTAATCGGTTTCGACAAATATAGCTGTTTGCTTCATGTAAAAACTAAATCATTTTCAAAGGTTGCGTGTTAACTTGTTTTTCTACAGGAAAATTAGCTAATTAAGTATGATAACTATAAGCACTATAATAAAATCATATAGTGTCAAAATTAATAGTATTGAGCTATCAGAGCTGTTGTATGAAATTATTTTTAAGAGAAAACATTGTTTTAAGCTTTTTTTTTTACTGCACGAGTAAAAATCTTTTAGAATAATAAAAAACTTAATCCTATAATTAATGGTCAGAAATTCTAAATAAAATTCCTTGTAAACTTCAAAATTAAAGTTAGCCTCTAATGCAAAAAAAAAGGAGAAGAAGAAAAAGAAAAAGGCAAAAAAAAAAAAGAAAAGAGTAAAATGTATGAAAAAAGGGACAAGTATAAATAAAGGCAACCTTCACCAAACTACTGTGGAAAGTGCTGAATTCTGGGAACCAGAAATTCAGACAACTTCACTTGTTGAAACAAAGATATCAGGAAAAATATTATCATTCTTTTAAGTTCAGTGGATGCAGCGCAGTTGATTATCAAAATCGGTGATTGTTCTGGACAACAAACTACTGGCAAAGATCTGAAATCGATATCTTTTATAATATCGAAAGATTTATTGTTTTACCTTCAGCTATGTCATAGCTATTCCAGATTGACAATTTCAAAACAAGTGCGACATAAGAGCATAAGACATTAATCCACACATACGCAGAGAGACAGAGAGATAACATGCAATTACTGATTTAAGAAAACTTTTCGCTACAACTCTTGTTTTTCATTTTAAACTGAAAGAAAAACCCATGAAATACCAGAACTTAACTAGAAGTCTGCGAAGCTTCTGAATTTTCTTATAGTGAGTAATATATTTTGGGTATTAATTGTATACGAGAAATGACGTTTCACAAAAATGATTTTTAGCAACCTTGAAAATACATTAACAAACTATTTTCTCGAGTTTTTTTCAATTTCCAACACAAGTTATGGTCAAAATATTTGGCCATACCTGTAAGTTTACATAAGTTTTATAAACAATACATAAGTTAAAGGTGAGTAGTTAAATTTGTTTCCCTTGGAAACTGTGGATAGAAGGGTGTATCAAAAGTAAAAAATAGAACAAGATATTAAAAGTCAGACGTAACTTTATTTTTCCGCGTAATTCCCAAGAACAATAAAAAAAATCATACCTCTCGATAACCTTCACAAATTCCTAATGGAAAAATTCAGGGCTTTCCATACGGGTAAAGCGCTTAACGGCTTGCTTCTAAAGCGCCATCTGTCAAGATGTTTCTTCAAAGCAGAAGCAAATGGAGGTCACTTAGTGCGAGATCAGGACTATGGGACGGATGGTGTAGGAGTTCCTGACTAAAAGTTCAATTTTGGTTTGCGCTGCCGCTGCCGAATGAGGAATCGCATTGTCACTCGACATCAAAGCGCCAGCTCTGAGAAGATCCCGCCCATTTTTCACCCATAGCTGTGGAATGCTTCGTCAGTATGCAAATCAGTGATGTTCCAGCTCATTTTTAAGCTTATGAAGCGATACGACACATTTGTCAATGTAATTGGTATTTATGTGGAGAATTAAAGTTGTCTCATCTTTAATGCCGCATTTTATGTTTTGACTTCGATACACACTTCTATTCAGTCTCCCGGGGAAACTTATTTTCCGACTCTGTCTCATAAATTCCTGATAATACCAAAAAGAGAAACCCATTAATAATAATAAAAAAGCTCTAACAGCTGCGAACATATTAGTGGTCAGGAACGTAGTATGATTTTTTTAAAAAACGTTCTTCAAACAGATAGGACCATAAAGCAATATATTTGTACTAATGATCAACAGAAAAAAATACTGAAAAATATAATGCTTTCATGATTTACCGTAATATTCCTTTTTGGACTGATAAGAAAAATAGCTGTCGTAAGATTATATTAGTAATACAGTCCTTCAGGGAGGAAGAGACATCTTGAAGGACTTGAAGAAACATTCACCAGTACTTATGTCTTACTAGCTGCGTTCCCAGGCATTGAAAGGTTTACTTAGAAACTGAAAATTGTGTCAAGTAACGCATGTTCTAATAATTAGGCTTAAAAGTACATAAATAAATAGAAAATATAAAAAAGAGTCAACTTACGGAATAGAGCAATTTTATGACTTAAATTTTAAATGCAGACCTACTTGATTTTTTTTAAAAATTTCAAAAATTCAGTCATTAAATTCAGTCATGGTCGTTAATATTCTTAACTTTCATTCAATGTCATTAATAGGTGTAAACATTCCGTTTCATCGGAATTCGAGCGAAAACCCCCTATGTGAATTCCTGAGTTTCAAATTACATCTGTGCTTATTTTTGACCTGACTTTAACCGTGGACTTGTACAAGGAACATACACACACATCCTTTTATGTGTATGGAAAGACATAAAGAGATACAGCATCCTTTGTGTAGCATATGCTAATGTACTAAAACAATTTAAGAATACTAATTCCATATATTTTTTTTCCTTTTTTATTTTTTGTAAGGAAATTAATTGATCGCTGTTTTATTAAAAATAAATCATTCACGTTTATAATAAAATATAATAGGATGCATAGGAACAAACACTTATTAAATATATCAGTAAATACCTTTTCCCTTCTTACTACACACAACATCTGATTGTAGCAGTATGTAAATCTGGATTATATTTAATATTTATTCATGTTATCTCTTAGAAAGAGCCTAGGTAAGTTTCTTCCTAGCATTCTAAGAAACATTTTTGCGTAAGATGAGGAACGAAATTCATCACATAATGTTAATGATTTGCAGAGCAGTTCGAAAGGCATGTTTAATTAATAACATCAAAGAAAATTTCTGGCTGCACAGGAAAAAGGCAGACTTTTAAATTATAGCCTGAGAAGGAGTTGCATCCATTACCCAAAGGAAACTTCGTAATTCATAATTGCACCCGTTATGCTCAGAAAATAGCTAGAAAACTGGTGCATTTATTGATCTGAGGGGAATTTTGCGCAGTAAATTATACCTATCATAGAACGCAGGTGTGCTTATCAGTTCCTTTTGTCTTTTTCAAAAAAGAAGATTGAACGACGTAAATTTATCGATCAATAATTCCATTATTTTGTAAATCTGCATGTCTGTTTGGGGACATAGTTCTAAACTTTTCAGTTGGAAAATTAGTTTCAGTTAATAACTATTGCTTTTGTTTCTTTATCTTAATCATAATCGTTTTCAAAAACACAAATTGATACACTTTTGGGATGAACTAAAATCCGTAAATGAAGCATTTTCCAAAATTTTTATTCAAAGATTGACTTCCTAAATATTGCTACAAGGGCCTCTTTTTCAATTAAAATGTTACGTTTTAGGGTAAATGAAGTTCTTAATTCGCTACATTAAAACTAAAATGTGTAACATTTCAAGTGTTCAAAGTCAATAAGGCTCACAATTCTATTCCATTTAAATTTTCAGCCGTTACACGATTACAACTGTTAATACATTATAGCCAAACACCAAATAGAATTTTTTTGTGATTACAGTAACTTTTAGCCAATTATACATGCTTCTCATTACAAAAACAATTCCACATAAAGTCCTAAAAATGAAATCCACAAGCTATGACCCGAAATGTATCGATCGTGTTACTAAAAGTGCTATTTAAAGTATTACTAAAAGTGGCATGAATTGCAGTTTTCAGCATCTTTCCCACCAGAATTATATCTGTCTACCTAACATATTTGCCAGCAAAAAATGGTTGCCCTTTTATACAGGACTCACAATTTTTTCCAGCCATCATAAGAATCAAAGATTAAATGATTAAAATATGTGAACTACTACAAATCCATAATTAAGCTGAAAATAAATGCCCTATTTGGCTCCATTACTCAACAAAGAAATGAGAGCATCAAAAGAAGAGTTTGTGCTGCATTATATCTTAATTTTTCTTAACATTCTTGATTAGCATTTGTTAGGCAAGCGCAATCTTTAATACCATCTTTCATGTGTTTTATCCGACGGTAATGTGTAACTAAAACTCTTTTACCCTTCAGCAATAGCCGCTTTTGAGTGTAGAAAGTGTTTACTTCGAGGTGATACTTAATTAAAAATGTCACTCTTTACCCAATCTAGTGCAACTCCATCAATGTCTTTGACGTCCTCCGAGATTGAGCGATAAACTGGATCAAGCCGGGTTAAGTTGTCAATCCTGAACGTTTGAAGTTTCCACGTTTTTTAAACCACAACTCCGCTCCACGATTTTACGCTGTTTTTCTTTTTTAATCACAAAGGCGTTCATTTTCCAGAACACCGAGTCTTTTATGCCTTGCCTGAGAACATCTATTCTTAAAGGCCTTTGTTTTCTAAAAGGCTGATCGCAACATTTTGTTTGAAACTCTAAAGCAAAATTTGCTTGCACTTAAACAACATTTTTTGATGGCAATGAAATACTTTCAGATTCATGTACTAGTTTGTTTTCTCGTAACATTTTCTGAAATTAAGAAAAAACCTCGTTACAAAAAATACAAGTCATGAATAAAATTAAATTCTAAAAATTCGTTTCGCAGACAATGATGTCTGCTAAATATTGTAAAACCGTGCTTAAAGCGGGGGGGGGCACTTATACGCTCTCAAAAAGCTAATGGTTCGGACACAGAACTCACGGGTTTGATGCCCGAGGATATATAGATCCACATAGTAAATTCGGGGTACGTGTTTTTAAAAGTTTGTCCGAATGTACTGCGTTTGTTAATCTATTTCCCGTTGGAAAAGGAGAGAAGTGTCCATCCTCCTCCAGCTCAGATTTAAAATTAAGGCAACTGACTTAATTAATAAATGCTGGTTAAGACATTTATCACAGGCCTGTGTTAGGAACAATGATAATCGACATGCTGGGTGCTCGCTTTACTAATGACATTCTATCTCGCAGCGTTTAACGGCTAGTGCTAATAGTTTTTACTGCGAAATTTTCGTGTTTTTAAAAAATAGTGCACGGTATAGTCTAAGATACGACTGCTAGATTTACTTCCCCATTTAATATTTGAATAAAAAGCAATTTTTCTACATAATTATGATTGTAAGATTATATTTCTGCCTGGTTCCCCCTCAAAATATGACCTCAATCTAGAGGAGCTTCCCCAGTATCTTGGAAGCCTTTTTTTAGTTCACATCTCAAAAAATGTTGACTAGGGACTAAAATCTTTAACTGATAAATTGATGAGCATGAAATGACCGTAGCATAAGTAAATTTCTTTTAAACGATATATAAAATGGTTGCAGTGACACAAGCACTGAAAACAATCATTAAAATGACGATTTACGTTTACAGTTCAATGACGTATCAAGGACGTTATGACACACACACAAAAAAGTGATTTTAAAAGATTTTGACCTAAAATATAAGGAGATAAAAGAGTTGGAAGAAATTACTGTAAACTCTTGATAATCCGCCGAATAGGGAGGCACGGTAATCGTGAATAAGCGAATACCGCGGATAATCAAAAATTGGTCAAAATACGATACTAGTGTACGAAAGCACTAAATAAATCAATAATACTCACGTATATATTTAAAATACAATTAAAATTGATACCATTAAATGTAAAAATATCTTGCTATAAAAGCTAAAATTGACCAAGAGCGCACTCGCATTTTTCTGCATTCAGTAAATCACCGTAAAAAGTAGAACACAGAAGTGTGAAAGATCCGCAGATTATCCGAAAAGGGAGTTTACGATATTAAAAATGAAGCAAAATAAAATAAAAACAATTTAATAGCTCAACTCCTGGTTTTTAGTTAATGTCGTAGTGTAGCTTTCATATTAGAAACTTTTCTGCATTTTGAGGCTTTTGTTATCATTTTATGAAATAGCACGGTAAAAAGAATTATAATTTAAAACTGAGTCTAGAGTCCTAATAGGTAGCTAACGGCTAACCTGATGAGCGTGGATCACCGCAACTACCCGCACTAAATAACTGAATTACTGGAGATCAGCGCAGCAAGAACCAATAGAGCAGAAGAAGCTACGAATCAACAGATGGCAAGATGTTTTATTTCTCTCGTGGCTAAATTTAATATTGTTTCTAGTTAATATATTTGAAATGATGGGATTGCATGTACAGCAATGCTACTGTATGTATTTAAGCTGGCAAGTATTAGTTAGGTACGTAATTAACATAGATAGTAAACACTTAACCATCTTGTGTCACAAACCAATTTACCACTGCTTACGAGCCTTTCGCCTGAGAACCTAGACTTACAGAACACACACACACACGTGTGTGTGTGTGTGTGTGTGTGTGTGTGTGTGTGTGTGTGTGTGTGTGTGTGTGTGTGTGTGTGTGTGTGTGTGTGTGTGTGTGTGTGTGTGTGTGTGTGTGTGTGTGTGTGTGTGTGCGTGCGTGCATTTTAATGGCACAAAGTTTAAATATACTTTTGTTTTTAAGCACTAGTCTATCTTTTTTAATGAAAATACTTGCAAATATGTCCGCAGCCAAATTAGTTTCTTAGTAAATATATTTAAATACAAAAATGTAAACAAAAATAAGAAGTAACCAGCTATCATAGTGATTATTACTATACGATGTAGTTAGAAATTTTATAAATAACTTTTTTGCACTTGTTCATTAGTACGAGAAATTTTAAGCATAAGCTAAACATATGCGAACATACACTTTGCACTCCGCGATCATTTCTCCTAATTTTGTCGCATAGCTGTTTGATGATAAAATGCTTTCATGCATCTCTGAAAATTTTAATTTCAAATTTCTACTTCAAAAATGAAAATAAATAGACTGACATTGAAAGAGAAGAAATAATGTCAGACTCGGTAAGAATCCAAAAACTTCATGATCACTTTTAAAAAAATTTACCTTAAAAACTCGAGATCTTTTGGATTTCTACCATTTACTCTGAAACTCATCCAAATGTTTAAGATAATGCGAAGAAAGAAAAATGAAATAGCATAATTAATAAAACTAACGTTCAATGCAGCGCTTTCATTACACGTAAAAAATAAAAGTCTTGAAAAAAATGCCGCGGAAGTTTTTACGAGGGAGAGAGATCTTTAATTCAGACACAAATAAAAGAGCTCTACTTAGAAATTCATGAAAAAGACAGCAACAGCGCAAAAATAGAAATATTTAAAGCTCGGAAAATATCGCTCTAGGCGTTCAGGAGTGAGTAAGTTTGCTTCTACATATCCATAAATATTTAACCGAATGCAAACAATGCAAATGTCACTATTTTCCTAAGAGGAAAATTACAAGTTAGTTGATACAAGAAACTTTAAGAACTGAATTGAAAAGTAGAGGAAAATGTTCGTAAATATTTGTGGTATTTTTTTTTTAACAAAAAACGAAATTTCTATGAAGAAATGTTTTATGAAGGTGTATATTTTTCTCTAAATAAAATAAATGGATTCATTACAGGATTGAACAGGATAAGGGGAATTCAAAAGTGAAACTATTTTTAATTTTTAAAAATGAGAAAGAGAATGTCTCCGATAGAATTATCTTTCATCAAATGAATAAATATTTTCAGCAGTTTTAGTTAATTATGTAACAAAAAAAAGTTACAAACTTCTTTTTTTGTCAGCTTTTTACCTGTTATTTTTATCACTAAAGTAGAAATCAATAACGATTCTAATGTTTTAATAACTTCTTTTTGTTTTTCAAGACAAACTGTTTAAAAGAAAAAAATGTTATTTGCTTTTATAACCTAAGCTTTTCTCTCTCAAAATATCTGAATGTCTCGATTTCTTCCTTTTTGGGGAGGGGGGGGAGGAGTCGCAATACGGATTGCTTATCGCTCTCATTTGTCCATTGTGGATGTTCTTTCCATTTATTTATTTATTTAGTTTTATTAATTATTATTTTTGATAATACATTTTCAGCTTACAGTGTGGTTGAAATACATTTTTCGACTCATGAAACCTTAAAATTTCAACTACAATTAAAAATGCTTAGTGAATACTGGAGAGCAACTTTATACGTACCTTAGGATGTTCCACATGATGATAATTTTCAAAAAAAATTAACTTTAATGTGTAAAACACTCACCAAAAATTGAATTAGATCGTGTAAAGAAAAAATCCATTTTGTTCGACTTATATTGAGTACCCGGGTAGTACAACTAACCTTTAAACGTTTTAAAAACATTTTTAAGCGTTTGTCACAACGTTAATAACCGTTTTACAACGTTTAAAAAACGAAGTGTGCTACTTAGGTACATTTAAAACCAATCATTTTTGCATACGTTAGACTGTCTTACAGTAGAATAAACTAATGAATTTTAACAAACGATAATAAAGAAAAGCAAGGGATGCCACTAATAAAGTTACATGTAGCATAAAACAAATACATTTTGAACATTCAACGCTGCAGATGATAAATATTAGTTGGTTCGTACGGTCTTCAAAATATAAAGTCATTTTTATTATGATATTTAAAAAGAATAAGAAATATGATACGGCAAACTGAAGTTTGAGTAACATCACATTTTTTAGAAACGTAGAATGAATATCTATCTTGACTGCAGAAATTGTTTAATATAAGCTTAACAAGTTTAAGAGTTTTTCTTCTTTTATAGTTCTTATGTTCGTAAGTAGTATTTATTTTGTCGAGAAATAAATGCACTTTAATTTTTTTCTAATTTTTTTTTATGCCTAATGAGTTTATCAAGCTACGATGAAAACGTGTCGACAGTTTAGAATTGAAATGAATTGCTAAAAATAAAGAAATATAGGGTCAATATCTTATTTTAAATCAATATTTCACGAACCAAAAGCCACTCCAAAGTAAAACCAAATGAAGTGTATTTTCCAGAGTCATCTGAATTTTTTGATATTTGCATCAAAGCCAGATATCCGGCCGGTAGAGATATATAAACTAATATTTATACAAAAGTTCGTGTACTCTTTTATATTATTAGTACAGATGTAGCCTAGTCTCTGTTTGCTGAGTTAGTCTTGTGGGCTGCTTTTGCTAAACATAGACAGCCGCCTTTAGGGTTATGTGACATTTGGAGCAGAACTTGGTGACATTTTGGTGATACTACGGCAATATGTCACAAAATTTGGCAAACAACATGGATGACAGCCGGACAATTAATAATAGTAAAATTTCAGTATATATTTCCGTTGATCAAGTTACTAGAGAAGAGACTGAATGAAAAAGCTTAATCTACATGTTAGAATTATACGACACCTGTCCTACCCATGGACACAGAACGATGAAGAAGAAACAGACAGACAGGTACAAATTTTAATAGTATAGATATTTCTCAAGTTAATTAAGTCACCATAGACGCAACAACTGTTAAAATGCTGTTACATTTAAGATAGTACAACTTAAAAAAATCGATAAAACATTTCTTTTATCTTTAAAGGTGTAGATATTATTACAACCATTTGCAGATATATTTTAATCAACGCATGGGAGTGAAATATCCATATAGTTTTACAGAAAATAGCACTATGACGCAGAAAATTAAAACGAACTTCACACGTATTTCACGGTTAACAAACCACATTTTTATCACAGAAAATATTTCGAACTTTGGGACATGATTAACCTTTCCTTTCTTAAAGGATAATTGTTTTAAATCATAACATAGCTAGAAAAGACACCTTATGCAGATTCAGAACAAAATCACACCCCGGTTTTCAAATGAGATATTTAGCACAAATAAAATAATCCTCCAAAATGTATTATTTCTTTAAAACCCAAAAGAATAGCATTTAAAATCACAAACGCACGAGTTGCTGATACCTCACTCAAAAAACGACGAGAGATCTAGCAGAGGCATGCTATCGCTTTCATCATCTCCTCTTCGTTAATTACTGCAGTTGGAGCACGGAATTTCTCTTTTATTGATCTCCCCTCCTTTAAGCCATTTCCCGCCTTGCTCAATCAGTTCCATACCTATTTCCTGGTTTATCTTCAGTTGAGCCTTATCGCCCTAACCTTTGATACAGGAAAGTTTTTAGCTACGACTAATGAAGCTCAGTGGATTGCATCTTGAAGCATAATCTTCTTTACTTATTCCAGATGAAAACATGGTTCATGGACAACAAAAGACATGCTTTGTTTAGAAGTAATGTGTATTCTTTGTTTTCTGCGTCGTATATATAGTCTGAATGATTAGTTTGTCTACTGGGCGTATATTTTAAATATTTTACGAAAGAATAAATTGAAGATCGCTTTGTTAAAAATAAAACTGAAACGTACTTTATTTTTGAAAGCATTTTTCTTTTTCTTTTTTTTACGTTTCCCTGATTCTTGCATAGTTAACATCCCTGGTGATAAGCATAAAGAGTAAAATACATTATTCCAATTAAGGAGATTAAGTTGATATAGCAACTATACTACGCTGCAAGGTTTCTCGACACTGGCGTCGTGACGTCAGCCAATGAAAAACGAGCTAGATAAAACGTTACAGCCTACTTGGCGAATTAGAGGAGATCCTTAACTGCTTCTGAGCTCTTATTGGTTCTGGACATTTAGTGTCAAGTTAAGTTGCTCTCTGATATAATAACTAATTTGTTTACATTAGGTTTCCATACGAGATGTTTCTCATTAAAACCAGATAGATTTTTTAAAAGAAGGTTATGTCCATTTCATTTTTCCAACATATTTTTTTTTCGTTTAAATAACCTTCGGGCTATGACTTATTTTTTTTAACTTACAGTATTTCTAATTAATTTCAGAGATTTATAAGTTACATTAGGGTCCTTGTGAAAAAAAAAAGTGTAACCTTACTCCTGTCTGTGGTGTCAGCAGTGCTGCTTCCACTGCTATGAAGTAACTTAACTGATATATCTGGTGTTAAGTAGAACATCACTTGTTTGAACGTTAAACCATGGTAATGTAACCATAGCGTAACGTTTAACAAATTTATGTGTAAGGTTACAACAGAATTCACTGTCAAAAAAAGAAAGAAAAAGAGCATTCATCAGATCGGTTGATTATTTTCAATTACTCGTTCATTGATTGTTTGCCAGGTTCATGCTTTTCCACTACCAATTGATTTTACTCTCGGCAAGTTAAGGCACATCTTTGTTACGTTCATAAGACCTAATAGGCTCTTTGCCTAATAGGCTCTTTGCCATTGTTGGTTGAAACGCATGCGCTTTGAATGATGCCAAAGCCATTTTAACACATGATGGAACTTTACACAGGCAACGTCAAGCGTTCTTCAAACAATGAGATTTTTCCTAAAATTGAAACAGCTTACTCCATAAGTTGTGTAACGTTGAACCCATTGATAACGGTAACCTTACACTTTTTTTACTGTGTATATCCATTTCATGCTAGTTTGAATTGCGTTGTAGAGTGACTCCACTGTACAACGCAATTCAAACAAGTATATCAACAATATAACAAGTATAAAGTGTCGCAAATTTATCTGGACTGATTCAAAAATCTCCTGGATGACTGTATTCGCTAATAAATTTTCATTATGACTCACAGTTTGACCTACCTTATTCCTTGAACCTAAAATTAATAGTTACTGATATTGCACTGAAAATTCAGCACATAAAATGTACTGATCACCACACGTAATTAATATGCTACAAAACAACTCAATTATTCATAATAACCATAAGCACGGATAACAATAGCTGAAATCATCAATAATAACAGCAACCACCGACAACAGCCACAATCCTTGATAATAGCCACTTGCGAATGAGTTAGTGAGATAATTTACTTGTTACTGAATTTACATCAAGTTTCATTGTTTGATCGACCTCCCTCTTTCGGCAGAAGAGATTCTCAGCCTAAAGCTTTTACTTCCGAAAGAGTCTTCAAAAGCTTTTATAAGTTTTGAAAGAAGTAATGGTATTACCTCTTTTATACCCTATGGCAACGTAAAAAAGCAATGAACTATGTTTCCGTGTAAAAGAGAAAAAAAAGTTCCGGCAACACCGTAACATGCTTGAAAATAAACCTAAAAAAGGAAAATTGCTACGCAGTTTTTGACGTTTCGAAAATATATTTCCCAGAAAACGATTTAAAAGAAAGTTATAAGAATGAGAATAAATGATTTAGGAGTTTTTCTCGGGTTTTACAGGTAAGCATAATTTATTTATCACGCTTTATGCTAAAGAATACTTTAAAGCAATACGGGTTTCTAAAAGTTTATTATGTGCACAATGTTGTTTTGAAACATGTAAGGGTCAACTTTTTTCACATCAAAGTTTTTAAGCATGAAGTAACTACTTAAAAACTTACCTAACTTACAACAGACAAAGAATTTTGCTAATGCAGTAGTAGTAATGTAGTTTAGCAAATTTTGATAACTGTATTTTCATTTATTTTGGGAACTAAGGCCAGCTGTTTTACCGGTTAGTAGGCAGCAATAAAACAAAATTTTAATTCACTCTACGCAGAAGTACAAATTTTTAAGTAAACGAAAACGAAACACGAGAAAAGTAGTATAACCTATCAAAATTTTGAACTCGGAGAAGTGCAACAAAAAGTTTAAAAAGTCCTCCCATTTCAAATTATATGATTTTAAAAATTATATTTCATCTAAAAATGATTTATAAGAGTTTTCCTGCTATAAAAGTTATTCACACAATTTTTCAAAACTAGTATTGTAATTGCGCTATGTTTAACTGCAGCTTCAGCGGGTATTAGTTTTTATCTTTAAGTATAGATAACTACTCTAGAAAATCCAAAACTTAGCTTATGTATTTTCCTTTATTTTCTCGTGGTTGATAATGCATAGAATTTTTAAGCTGTACAATTTTTAATGACAATTTTCCAACTTAAAAGTAAATGAGCATACGGTACACCAGCCAAAAGCTTTAGTGAAAAAAAAGTTGTAAAGATCAAACTTGTTATCGATGAAATTACTTGCGAACAAGCGTATCATGCATGAAATTACGAAATGCATTATGTTATTTACATAATAGTAGCAGAATTAAAACTCTTTGAATTTTAAGAGTTTAATTTGTTCAAGTACGAATTAGACACCTCTAAACCAAAGACGAAAAATCTAAAACCTCATTTTTGCGCAGAATGTATGTGCCATAGACACAAAATAGTGACAAGTTTTAAAGTTCCTTGTCACCTTAGGGAGATATTAACTTAATAAAAAAAGAAAGTGATACATGTATTTAATTGTTTAAATAGTAGAATACATTCGTTAGAGCACAGCATTCAAAACTGTACTGCAATTTGACCTTCTTAAAATGGGATATTAATGAACCTTTATTTTTTCTGATTTGAGAAACAAAGTATCCAAAAACACGGTGTTTTGAGACTTCATTTCTCAACAAGCATGTTGTTGGAAGTTGCATAACGTTAATGGAGAATTGGCGTGTTGAGAGGACAGTTCAGATAATTTGATTGGGTCTTACAACAGTGTTTCAACCTGAAACGCTGCATATAATTGTTTAGCATTGTATTAAGGGTAAGAAAACAATATTTTTGTTATATAAGATTGATTTAGAAAGGTTTAAATCGTGGCTACTCAAATTCTTAAGCCTCTATGCAGAGCAAGTATGCGAATCCTGTGCTTTATGCACTATTATGTTTTATTACTACTAAAATTTTCATCATTAGATGGGCTTTGTTTTTTCTTCCTTTTTAGTGTTAATTTTTGTTTCAATTTGATCTGAGAGAAAATACGACAGGAACGTTTAAGGAATTATAGAGTATGACTAATGGGAATTTTTGACGTTATCTTCGAAGGAAATACCCAAGTAGCATCAACTCATCGGATTTTCTTGGCCGATCATCGAACTCCTCGTAAACTGATCCCGTAACACACGATGACATCGTTCCGATCAGTATCCGAGCACGGTTTTCGATGAGCTACTTTTCATCGAAAAACGATATCCTTCCGATCAACTTTCCCGATGAAAATAAGCAGAGCATCCAAAATTGATCTGAAATTCATCGGCACGGGACTGCACCGCTCGTAAATTGCTCCAAATCTCATTATATTTCGAGCAAAACTCATCGGATTGTGCTGCTCGGATTCTGTTTGGCCGATGAGACATATTGGAGCAATTCCCGATGAGAACTCATCGAATCCTGCCATCGACCAATGAGAATTTCATCGAGTCTCGATGAATGGCCGATCATCGGCCGATTAGGGTAATACTCTGTAGGACAAAGTGAGACAAACAACCGCATATGCATTCGAAGAGTAAAGTCTATGACAGAACTGATAGATATTGCAGGAAAGCTTGCGGTACCACATCAGCTCGTGGGTCGATGTTCTCAGTGTGTGTCAGATCTGCTGTTTTTGCTGCTTCTACCAGCTACATTTTGGCAATTTGGTTATTTGAGGTAGGCTACCATTTACTGCACAGCAACACATTCACACAAAGAAAGGACAAGGACAGGAGAGAGAAAGTACATCCATGCCCGAGCCGGGATTCGAACCCGGGATCTCTCCATCTTAAAGTTTTTCATAGAACATTAAAAAGGGTTTTTTAAACCTTACATATTTGTGTTGAGTTTACATCCTTCAAATTAAAACCATGGATTCCTACCTCTCAGTCCGGTGAAATCTGTACCCTGAAGCTAAAAAACACGTTTCAGAACGGTTGTTTTATCTCTAGTTCTAAACAAATGTTATTTAAATTAGTGTAAGCTCAAAATCTGAGTGCAGTGTTAACCATGCAAGTTTCCCGATTTAATTTAAGAATTTGGAATTACGACTGCGAGGTATTTACTAAAACAAAAAAGGCCCTAGACAAAATAGCATAATATCAAACGGAGAAAGTATTGTTCAATGTTAAACTTTCTCAAAAGCTATTGTTAAGTCCTGAAACAGCTAAATTTCTTAAACCTTTGTTTCAATTTTTCCAGGTAAATTTTTTTAACAATGGCAAAATTAGGAAAAAATGACAAAAAAATGTATTGATTTGCTTTGAAATTCAATAATGTATTAGCTAAAATTTTTATTCCCAGACAAGACTATGCCTCAAATTGCATTATGATTTAAAAGATCCTTTCATTATTATGAAGATTTAAATCATCGAATGTCGGCCATCTAAGCCCTGAAGCGGAAAGAGAAAAGCTATTATTCACTCCCTATCACTTTCACCTTTCAAAATTTTGTGTCTCAGCTATGGTGTTGGAGAATAAAGGAGATTTATCTCTTTTATAGCTAGGAAAACTTCTTCAATTTAAAATTTCTCGCACTTGTTTTTATTCTTGAGTTGTAAACACAATAAATTCATCTTTAAGAAATATATATTTATCACGTATTTTTACGATGGTCGTATACTAACCAATCGTCTAATTACTATGAGTTAACGGTTTTACGCACCTTGTCAAACTTTACCTTTTCGCAATTTCACGATAGCAGTCGTATCACTTTTAAACAAAACACCCTTCATAAACTCCAGATATACAAAATAGTTTCACTGCATGAATTTTATGAAGGACACGAGTTATATTTCGACGTGACGCAATTAGGTTTTGAACAATCAATATCAATATTCAAATATTTTAATCTCAGTAACGGACGTACAGTAAATTCCCGATTATCCGAGGATTAGGGTATCGCATTAACAGTGGAAAATCTGAAAAATAGGTAAAAAAACAATACTAGTGTATACGAAGCTGAAAAAATAATAAAACTTAAAACTCGCTTAATTATAGTTTAAATGTATAACATTAAATGCAAAAAAAGTCTAACTGCTTGATACAATTAAACATTGTTGTTGGGTAAATTAGCTCTTTGATGTATGCGGTCATATTTTTTAGTAATTACTTTAAATTTCTTCTTTTGATTTTTGGTTTCCTACTATTTGGTGGTGTGCACGACAGGGTTCGAACCTGTAATCTACTGATTTGAAGTTGTTCCCATAACTCTGGGCAGAGTATTTAGTAAGGTAGAAGTTTATTTCGATGCAGGTCCAAAGCTGCCGTACCTAAAAATTTAATATCATGTAAAAACACCTAATGGTCCTCAGAGTCGTTGGAGGCATAATATTGCAAGATCCGACTTGGGTTCACCTACCATCAGATTCTTATTATGTTATATATAAAAATGTAGATAGCAGTATTATAAACAACGATGGTATAAGGCTTAACTAAGCAAAAGTGCTTCTATCATAGGATTGTCGCAGTTTTAAAATTTCAATAACGGAGTTATTCTGCACTTATCTTCAAGTTACAGAAGACCCATTGATATGAAAGCTACAAAATTTCTGCAGTTTTCTTGCAGATTTTTTTTGAAAGCACATGACTATCTACGGTACCTACTTTCTTAATCAAATACTTCTCTCGCGAAAATGTACAGTTTTGAGCCGAATATACGTCATTTGCAAAATATTTTGATTTGCCTTTAAATATCAAAAAACTGGAAACATTGCAATTTCACTCAATTACTGGAACTTCAAATCGCTACAACGCTATAATTGGATCACTTTTGTCTAGATAGCTGTATGTCATCGTATTAGTACTCTTTTTGTCTACATTTTTGTATAAAACATATAAGTAAACACAATGAAGGTAGGTCAACCTAAGTCCGATCTTAGACTATAAGTTAGTGGAAGACAGTTTATTAAGAATTCCACGTCACATAGAAGAGCAAGTAGTTCTTTGTAGGTTACAAATGCTACCCCAAGACTCGTACTCGTCCATCTATGCCGGTCAGAATTTTTGATTACGAGCGATTGGCCAGCTAACTCGCTTGAGATTTTTGCAATCCACCAGCACAATACCACCAACTTTCAATTCACAGTGTCTCAGTCAATATCTTTGCACTAACTGTCCAATGTGTTCTTGACGGAAACGGCTGCGAAGTTGTTCTCTAAAGTCTCTTTCAGTAATTTTAACGAAGTAGAAGTTTACTTTGATCCATCAGGTCCAAATCAGCAGTGTTAGAACATTTAATATCCTATAAAAACATTGATGGCATTAATGATGTCAAATCCTCAGACTCGTTGAACATATAAGTTCATGGACGACAATTCATATAAGTATTCCACGCTACAAGAGTAAGAAATCCATCGTAGGTCTAAACCCAAGACTAAAACCCGTCCATCTCTACCACTACGGAGTTTTTGAATACGAGTGATTAGCCAGCTAACTAGTTTAAATTTGTCGCAATTGACCAGCACAATATCACGAACTTTCAGTTCTCAATGCTTGTTTCGACGTCTTTGCATTTAACTGTCCAAGATTTTCCTTACGGAAATGAACAATAACAGACTCTAAATCACCGTAAAAAAAGAAAACATAAGTGCAAGAGACTTGCGGATAATCAGGAGTCACTCAATCTCATAAATGCATCTATTTTTGCGACAAAATATAATATTTAAAAATTATGTCTGGACATATCAAAAAATACTGTATCGGCTCTTTTGTGCAACAAATGTTAGTATTAAAATATAATTGTCTTTTGATTTGTTAACTCTAAATGCAACAGCATGTCATTTTGTTTATCTGGAGTCAAAGTGTCATCTACTTATATTAAAAACTGAGTATCTTTCTAACTATCTTTCTTTCTAACTATCTTTCTTTCTATGTCACGCTTCTTTCTCCTGAACGCCAATGAACTGAAAGTCGAACCAGGTACAGATAGATAGGTAATTTTTCAGGCTTCATTAGTTTCAATCTATATAATTATACGATTTTAATTAGCGAAGATATCAATTAATAAGTAGTCAAATTTAAAGCGATTAAGCCTAATAAATGATTACACTTCCAAGACATTTTTTCTTACCGTTGCCATTTTGAATTAAAACGTTAATTAAATTATTGAACTATTTAAAGCTCCAAGATATTTATTTCTTTCCGTTGCGATTTTAAGGCAGGGATTCAAGTGAAACACGGACGATCGCAACTCACCAATGCAATCGCAAATTCCAAAATTTGGATTCAAGTGAAACGAATTCACTTGAATTCGACTTACAGTAGCGGTTGCAATATGCGATCGCCTCGAAGCGACTGCAATGGTGTTTCACTTGAATTCGACCCTAAATTAAAACGTTAATTAAATTTAACTTTTTAAAATGAAAGAGTGTTATTTTTTTCCATTGTCATTTTAAATACGTGTTATAACAAAGTTCTAACAATTGTTTTTATTCTAATTATTAATGCCATATTTTTTCTCAGGTACCATTTTGGAAATGTGTTTTTAAATAAAATTGCAATTGCTGTTTTTAGAAGGGACTTTTTCTGGCTGCGATCCATAAGTAGTCAAATTTAAAGCGAATGTTTAATTAATAAGTAGTCAAATTTAAATCGATTAAGCCTAATTAATGATTAAGCTTCCAAGACATTTTTTCTTACCGTTGCCATTTTGAATTAAAACGTTAATTAAATTATTGAACTATTTAAAATTCCAAGATATTTATTTCTTTCCGTTGCGATTTTGAATTAAAACGTTAATTAAGTTGAACTTTTTAAAATGAAAGAGTGTTATTTTTTTCATTGTCATTTTTAATACGTGTTATAACAAAGTTCTAACAATTGTTTTTATTCTAATTATTAATGACATATTTTTTCTCAGGTACCATTTTGAAAATGTGTTTTTAAATAAAATTGCAATTGCTGTTTTTAGAAGGGACTTTTTCTGGCTTCGATCCAAATATTAAAAGAACTTTTTCGTTTAGAATTTTGCAATTAATTTTACCGGAAGACAGCGGTTTGGAAATAATTGTTTTTGGAAAGGAATTTTATTTGTAATTTAGGGAGAGTGCTAAGTATGCGCTACTTGACATCGTCTTTATTTTTGAGGAAGCATGTGCAAATAATTCGATTGATTCTTTGATGCAGGAAAGCTTTTTAGCGAGCCGCTTTAGCGGGGAGTAGTTTATTAAACTTTTCCTTGGTACTTTAAAGGCGAGCCGCCTTGGCGGCGAGTAGTGAGTTGAAACTTTCCTCGCTACTGTAAAGGCGAGCCGCCTTGACGGTGAGTAAACTGTTTAAACTTTCCTCATTTCTTTAAAGGCGAGCCGCCTTGGTGGCGAGTAGTTTTCTCAAACTGCCTTCACTACATTACAGCCCGTGCAACGCCGGGCCACGCAGCTAGTATGTTTATTACGTAATGAAATGTTAACTAAATTTACGTGATCCTGATGGAACGATCGGCCAGCTTAACGCAAATACGTCTGCTAATACCACATTAATACGCTCCATGAAAGCTACTCTACTAAATCTGGAGAATTGTTTACTTGCATCCGAGACTGGGTTTTTAATTTTACCCCCCGTTTTAAAATAGCACTGGCCAATTAAATCGGCGTAACCGTTTCAATTTTGAATTAAATCAATCGTAACATTATTTTTAATTCGTGTTTCACTGTTAATCGATTTGGATGAATAACAATCTGATGGTTGGAAGAATCAGAAATAATTTCAAATAAATATCGCCCTTTAACACTCAGGAAACAATTAGGAAATTTATGAAGCAACAAGAAAATTAAAAAAAAAAATAGCGAGGTTTTAAAGATATGTGGTCCATTTCTTCTTGCTTTCTAAATTTAAAATATATAAGTAGAACGATTTTGCATGAAAGCCAAAATTAACATCATGACTTTTGTAGCTAAATAGTTTTTTTTTTTTTTGATGCATTAGATACTCATCAATAATTAATCAAAATATAATTAGCTAAAGTGCAATTCCACGAAAAGTGGTCCTGGAACAATTAAATATTTTTTTCACAATGGATGAATTAACTAATATATGAGGGAAAAAAATCAGGGAATTAAATGGAGAATAACAAAATAAGTGAATGAACGAATAAATAAGTGAATTAATAAGTAAACGAATGCGAATAAATAATTAAATCTAGAAAGGCGAACACGATTTGTAAATGAATGCATAAGCAAACAAAATCTGCTATTTCACTTTGCCCAGCGTGCACTTGACAAATAACATTGAGCATTTAAAATACAAACTTGCCTAATATAAACTAATTAAGGACTGCACTGAACAGCAGTAGATCCAAATAGTTAAAATGACAATTACAAAAGTATTATTTTATAATAACAAGAAATATTTTTGAAAAATCACGAATATTATAATAAAGGCATAACATTCAGAAAACGACTTGTACATTTTTTATTCGTTGATCCTGTTAGCTATTTATTTCTTGAAAGGAATTAACTGTATGTTTAGAAACTTAGTTAAAATATTGCTAGGCAGGTGGTATTGCAAACAGGGATTTTGCCATTTACTATGCCACGCTTTTTTACTTTGCCCCACATTCCCCTATTCATCTGAAATTTAAAAACCCAATATTCCCGATATGGTACACATACATAATCATATTACACAAAGCTACTTAGTAGCCTTTATCTAGAGTTCAAAAATTACATAAGATTTTAAACCTGAATTCAGTACCTCAAGATACTTTTTTTTAAATATGTATATCAGCAATAATTGTGCTGCGACACTTATTATTTGGAATATACTCGAAGCTTGAAAAGTAGTAGACTATAAGTGAATTTCGTTACTATTTAGTGCTTATACCACCAAAACGATTCTGTGACGGAATGAAGGAGATCGATACAAATGCAATTAATGGAATTTCTTGGTGAAACTGTTGATATAATGCGCAACGGCATCATATTTTCAAGCAATGTTAAGGAGATCCAAAATTTGTTTTTACTCCACTTGTATTTTAATGTTTAGCTATATCTTAAGTTACTTTGGAAAAATATAGTTATCTCAGCGAGCCATCAAATCGTATTAGTCTTAGGTTTTTACAATTGACTAAATATACAGGGTGTCCACTCCAATCGTGGACCAATAGCTAATTTCTAAACCGTTAGAGATAAGCATATAGTTTATTTAGGAAAAAACCTCAAAATTATGAAAGGAAGTTTGGGTCTATTCAATGTTTTTCAAAAAATCAAATTTTGAAAGAGTTACGAAATTTAAATTTTTATACAGCCCCCCAGTCCTATCAATCATATTTAGTAAAACATTCTTGACACTGTAACGTTTAAAACTAAAAAAAAATCACTCTTCTACCACAAAAATTGACCGAGTTATGACGTTTTGAAAAATCAAGATTTTGAAGGATTTCGCATCCGGTCCCTTAAGCAATCTCTCGATGACGTCATGAAACAATGTAAAATCTTGATTTTTCAAAACGTCATAACTCGGTCAATTTTTGTGGTAGAAGAGTGATTTTTTTTTTAGTTTTAAACGTTACAGTGCCAAGAATATTTCACTAAACATGATTGATAGGACTGGGGGGCTGTATAAAAATTTAAATTTCGTAACTCTTTCGAAATTTGATTTTTTGAAAAACATTGAATCGACCTAAAATTCCTTTCATAATTTTGAGATTTTTTCCTAAATAAACTATATGCTTATCTCTAACGGTTTAGAAATTAGCTATTGGTCCACGATTGGAGTGGGCACCCTGTATATTGAAATTAATTAAAATAATTATCTTTATAAGTATTTTTTTCATCAAAATAAAATGAAGCATGGACATATAAATATTAGGGGAGGGGGAGCTCTTTGTATTATGCAATAGTAGACAACTACTTTGACATAATTTCAAATTAAATTGAGGTTTAAGAGAAATTTTGTTCTTAGTCATTTTTTTCTGTCTACAAAGGCACTTCCTTCATTAAAAAAAGAAAAAAAAAAGCTAAGCGCATTATTCTCAGAAAAAGTGTTTATAATGTATGCGCAGTGATTTAAATAATAGATATTTATAAAAACACATTGCACATACATTATTCTAGATCCAACTCCATCTTATCTTTTTTTATCCCCGTTGCCATCTCTAATATACATAATATATACTTACTCAGCAGTTGCCACTCTTAACGTACAGAATACACCGAATACTTAACCACATGCAATACACCGCCAGCTCGTTAATTCCAACCATGGACTGCAGTTTCGTGCTTATTATGTACTCTTTGTTGGCTCTATTTGCTCTATAAGAGGATTTTTTGCCTCCCGCTAGTTTAATTCCTACACCATGCTGTTGAGTGCATACTAAGCACGAAACTGTAGTCCATGGCTGGAATAAACGAGATGGCGGTGTATTGGATGTTTCTGCCTTACCCCCTTGCTTAGGGGCGGTTACTTACTTAAACACAATTTGATCATCAAAAAATTAACATTTGTTAACTGCAAACAATAGCAAATTTTCTTAATATAAGTAATATTTATGAAAGGAACTACGTAAGAGTATGTCTAACCAGCGCACAAGCACAACATTTTCCAGTCTGTGAGCATGTGAGATTTGCTCTTACTTCTACATCGCAAATTCCCTTACTTTTACGTCAAATTCATTATATTCTTTATCATCTGTATTTAAATTTTAATAAATTTAATTGAATAAAAAACACCGACATATAAGAAGAGCATCGAATGCAAAACAACGATGTTTAAAAAAAAAGAACTATAAAACATCGATGGTAACTGTGAAACACTTTAAAGAAATATTTACTGTAACTACTGATAAGCGATCTAACTTTTTATCCCATATTTTTATGAAATTTTTTGCTGAAATAT
The DNA here is from genome assembly GCA_038373865.1 of Uloborus plumipes. Classification (NCBI taxonomy): domain Eukaryota; kingdom Metazoa; phylum Arthropoda; class Arachnida; order Araneae; family Uloboridae; genus Uloborus; species Uloborus plumipes. The sequence continues at coordinate 146,545 of JAXGGA010000222.1, forward strand.
AAAACATTTACACTAAAAACATATCGAAAACAAAACATCGATGTTTAAAAAACATAGATTTAAGCTTCAATAGCTATAGAAAAGAGTCCTAATGAAATAGATATTCTGATAGAACTACTGATTAAAACGATTAAAAGTTTTAAGAGCAAGTGTTCTGTTAAGACAAAGAATAGGGTATGACATTGGCAAAAAAATATTTCAATATGTTGTTGGCAGAGGACGTTATGACCGTTAGAATATCGGTAAAATATGACATTTTTCATATTTCGGTTTTACGCAACTAAAGCACGTTGACCTTTTCTCGGTTGTTTAGATATTATTTTATGTGCTTACACTGGTCTTTCAAACGACACTACTTTTGCCGTGACAACTGATATGTACAAGCTGTTTTTGGACCTCAAAAATGCTGAAAAACGTCAAAAATGCCTTGTTGTGAGGGCCTTTACTGACCTTATGGCAACAACTTACCACAAATTTAACATTCATTATGTAAAGTTTCAACCTTCTTCCATATACAAATAGAAAATTGGAGTTCAACAGCTCCTAATAAGCGTTTTGGCTCACAGCAATTTCCATGTCTTGAAAATCCGCTTAATTTTTGATGCCGCACCTTCACCTTTAGGGATCCATAAAAACTAAACAACTCAACTTTACAGCAAAACATTCTGGATTTGGTCTTTCAATAAGCTAATAAACATTTGGTAAATTTTCGGAAAAAATCTGAGAGGTCATGAATCACCTCATAATACTAGGCGTGACAGTTTTTCAGATTCTTGCTCTTAATAAGAAAAATTACCGCATATCTTATCGATTTTTTTGTTTTGAAATATAAAACATCAACTTGGAAAAAAGCATTGACAGTAAAACATCGACGGCAACTATAAAGTTTTTTTAATTTAATGAATAATATGTTAGAACTACTGATTAAAGATGTTAAGTTTATATATGTTGTTAAATTGCGGCAACAAAAAAAAAGAGATCAGAACAAATTTCATAGTTCACTATATTATTCACTTCTCAGCGTTCCCAGTGATAACTCGCTTATACAGTTAAAAACGTTTTCAAAAAAATGTTCACTGCAGTCAAAAACATTATCTTTTCAGTCTCTTTTCCTGTTTTTTAACATTTAAAAAACAATACCACATGTATAAGTGAATGTTTTAACATGAAAGCACAACAAAATGTAACTCTGTTAACTGGAACATGACAAACGATCAAGTAAAAAAGAAGTGTACTGACAATGATAACGATTGTTTTCCTATGCTTTATAATGCTAATAAATCTTAACGAGATTTTAAGTGGAGAAATATGCAGAAGCGTAGATCGATAAATACCAGACTGCAGACCATTACCTTTGTAATTGGATGTACCAATCGTAACCTTTATCGGAATGTGAAGCCAAACGCTTGATTTACTGATTAAATGTAGCATTCGAACACAAAACAGACAGCAGTTTAAAAAAGATTAAACTAATTTTAGAATTTTAACCGAGTTTATTTATTGTAATTTAGTTCAAAGGCGAGCACATTTACGTATGTCAAGCTCCCGTCAAAATCAGCAAAAGCATGAGGTAATTACTGGTATTAGCTGCCGTCGAAGTACTGCGGTGAAAATTTAAGTTGAAATAGAAATATAGAAATGTATAAGGTTGTGTTATGAATGCAGTTTCGTACATATTTTTCATATCCCACACTGCAAAAAAAAAAAAAAAAAAAAAAAAGTTTTTAAAGTACAGTACAGCTAATTTTATCGTAATAAACTGTAAAAAAATGCTAGTTTTACAGTAATAAACTGTAAAATTGCTAAGTTTACAGCTTATTACTTTGCGCATTTTGCAGTTTTAAAATGGAACCTCTACTGCTAGTATCATACTGTAAAAACAATATTTCATTTTTTGCAGTGCAATAGCACATTTTCTCGAAATTTTGAACTGCTTCCTTATCTTAAAATGTAATGTATATAATATGCATTATATTTAGGTATCCCAATAGAAAGTTGTTTTAAAGCGTACAGTAAATCTAATGATTACCTTTAAGATGCACAACGTAGCATTCAATTTTTATTACACTCTCACTTGGTAAAATACAGCGAGCCAAAACTTCGGTACAAGGTAAAGTACACAAACTAAAAGTAGAAAAATAACTAACGATTAGCAAGATAAATCTGACTCGTGAATATGTAACAATGAATGATATGCTAATTTATAGCATAGAAAAAGGTCGGAAGTATTAAAGAGGTAGAATGGTTCTACGAAATTTTTTGAAATATGAGAAAGATGAAACTTTTGGGTACGTATTTTTCTTTTCAGAGCTATTTTATACAGTCAAGTCATATAGGCATCTTTCAAAAATATCTTTCTTTTATTAATCTTCTTTTAAATAAACGTACTGAAACGTTTCCCTAGTACAGTTACATGCCATCCGATATTAGGCTATCCATCGAAAAAAAAGCGTCATTCAAATAGTTAAAAAGTATATAACTACTGTGTGCCGTGTAATAGTTTTAGTAGGAAGCCTGCTAGGCACTCTTAGCTTATATTAGAGGATTTCTACATACAGATCGGTTAGTGTCTACGCCAGACTGATAATTCCTAATGATCATGAAATTGCAGTATCTGCATGATACGGCGCTGATGGTGGATTTTATTTAGTTCTGCCTGAGCCTTGGCTTACTGTCTATAATTTACTACTTAATGGAGCAATAGTTCACGGGGTTAAGACATCTCAGGAACAAAAAAGATAGCCGTTTCGAAAATGCCACCACTCTCGGCCAAGAAACCAATGGTCATGCCGTTTTGCACGTCAGAAAAATCGCTCCCCTTCTACATGACATGACAAGAATGACATGACATGAAAGACATGACAAGACAGGAATGACATGACATGAAAGACATGACATGACAAGAATTGAAACTTTTTCCGAATGAATATAATACACTTTATATATCGCCCAAATTTGATGATCAAAAGTGCATTATACACTGCAAAAAATGAACTGTTGTTTTTACGGTACAATACTGGCAGCCGAAGTTCCAATTTGAAACTGTAAAATGCGCAGCAATAAATTGTAAAACTATAGTTAAAAACTGTAAAATTGCTAAAGTTAGCAATTTTACAGTTTATTGCCGTAAAATTTAATTGTATTGTACTGTAAAAACAACAGTATAAGACTGGCAGCAGAGGTTCCAGTTTAAACCAGTAAAACGCACAGCAATAAACTGTGAAATAAGCAATTTTACAGTTTATCACTGTAAAATTGCTATTCCACACTTTAGTTCTGTAAAATTAGCAATTTTACAGTTTATTACTGTAAAATTAGCCACTTTTATAGGTTATCACTATAAAGTTAGCTGTATTATACTGTAAAAACATTAATCTTTTACTGTGTACGACTAGATTATTTGACGTTAATGCCAAAAGAAGGCGGTGATCACATTAATAAATATGGACTGCATATCGATTTATATAGCAATATATATATATATGTGTGTGTGTGTGTGTGTGTGTGTGTGTGTGTGTGTGTGTGGTTATTTGTCAAAAAGAGTATTTGTCAAAATTGACAATTTTTTAACTTACCGAAAATTATATGTGTTTAGTGTTGTATTTTTCTATGCCAGAATTTGATATGTCTAAAAAAATCATATCAAGTTTGGTAGTTCATGGTTTTCCCGGTAAACTTTTTTTTAGACATATAAAATTCTGGCATAGAAAAACGCAAGACTAAACACATATCATGATTCGGTAAATTAGAAAATTGTCAAATTTGACACATCAACTTTTGGAAAATAACCAGATATACATGCCCATTAAATGTGAGATGTATTCAAATTATCTGAAACGCCCATTGTTAGTTCTAACAAACTACGTGAGTTCATGACCTTTTTCATCTTGTCAGTTTTCTAATACAATTTTATTATGCTTTACTACCTTCGTATTAAAAGAAGAAATGTGATTAGTTAAAAGGATTGATTAGACTTCTAAGCTTGCTTCGTCTTCAAAAGTGCACGTAAATGGAAGTGACAAGAATTTATTATCTTCTCATATTCTACGACGTAAGAAAAAAAAGTTGCCATTTAATTAGATGATGAAGAGAAAACAATAGAGTTTATTTGATAAGGGCGCACTTTAAAAAATGAATGCTGTTTTTACAGTATAATACAGCAATTTTATAGTAATAAACTGTAAAAAAAGCTTATTTTACAGTACTAAACTGTAAAATTGTTAATTTTACAATACTAAACTGTAAAATTGCTAATTTTACAATACTAAACTGTAAAATTGCTAATTTTACAATACTAAACTGTAAAATTTTTAATTTTACAATACTAAACTGTAAAATTGCTAATTTTGTAATACTAAACTGTAAAATTGCTAATTTTACAATACTAAACTGTAAAATTGCTAATTTTACAATACTAAACTGTAAAATTGCTAATTTTACAATACTAAACTGTAAAATTGCTAAGTTTGTAATACTAAACTGTAAAATTGCTAATTTTACAGTAATAAACACTGAATTTGCTAATTTAACAGTTTATTACCGTGCATTTTAGTTTTAAACTGGAACCTCGGCTGCCAGTATTATACTGTTGCTTTTACAGTATAATACAGCTAAATTCTATGGCGATAAACTGTAACATTCCTAACTTTTCAGTAAGAAACTGCAAAATTGCTAGTTTCACAATTTATTACTATGCATTTTACAGTTTTAAATTGTAACCCTTGTCTGCCAATATTATACTATAAATATACCGTTCTTTTTCTGCAGTGTTAACATTGCTGAAAATAGTAAAAAACTTTTCAAATGCTTCATGTTTCTGTTTTTAAAAGTATATTGCTGGTTGCTTCAAATGATCAGCACTTACAGTGGTATCAGAAAATGAAGTGTAATTTCAGAGGTGTAAAACGCATTTTGTGATAAACATTTTTTCAATGAATGAATTATAACGGTAAATAAAAGATAAGTGTTGCAGCTAATATCATGTCATTATTCCTATTACACATAAAAAATTTCGTTTCAAATAGTGAAAAACTGAAAACATAGGCACAAATCAAATCAAGAAAATTCGTTTTTTCTTCTTCCTTAGTTTTATTAATACATTTGGTACAAAGTACACCACTATTCTCTCACATGCGCACATTATATCAAAAATAAATAAGAGGAAAAAGCTTTAAATGCTACTTACACGTATGGATTATAGTTTTCGTTTACTTTTATTAATTTATTTATTGTATCAAATTATGAATCATTTAAAAAAATGTATTAGTAACATGTTACGGTAATAATCTGAAGCAAATTTGTTATTTACATCTACGTACTTGAATACCAATTTAAATAAAATTAATGTTTTAGAAATATTAAAAAATATTTTTTTGCTTTATATTTACGTAAGAGAGTCATTCGAAAAAAAATTTTTTTAATAAAAAATTCAACAACATTTAGCAATACTGCCGTGCTAAGCACGAAAGTCGTATCTGCACATTTTAACAAAACTAAGTTATTATCACTAATTAGTTCTTTATAACTTATTTTGTCTAAATGCAGTGTTTTATGGTCAATTGAGAACGGGAATTATTACTTTGAAAATTCTGAAAAAATTCGTCCTAAATCAAATACATGGATGGGGCAAAATTTTCAAGAGCAATATCGCAGCTTGAAATTGTCTAGAGATAGCACTATTACGCTAAGCACGGCAGAATAGTCCACAAAATTTTAAAATTTGATTAAACATTTAAGATGAAATTTTTGCTTTAGTTTCCAGATCAAAAGTGATTAAATATTTTAATCAAAACTTTATACTTCATCTTCTAAATGAGCATCTGTAATTTGTAATTTTAAATCATTTTATTTTTCGTAGGACCCTCGGGTTTATCTACTATATGTTTCAAATAAAAATTCCATTGCAACAATAGTGCAATCATCCATTTAAAAAAAAAAAAACACATTTTTGTACTAAAGAATCCAAAACCAAATTCATCTCGAGCACATCCAAGCCCCATCCTCGGTCACTCTCGCTGCGATTGCTATACTTATTAGTATCCATTGGTATACCATTGGTGACAGTTCAAAATGTACGTCTATCTTACTTTACACATACTCGTCCGTATTATTTTTTACGTGTAAACTTTGAAATTGATTTTTGAAATTAAATATAAATTTAAACAACTAGTTCTTTTTTTCGTAAAGGCATCAAAATAAATCCACGAAGATTAAATCCAGCCATAAGGCCAAAGATTTCAATCCTCTATTATATTCATTTACCCATTAATGCCTAGCGTTCCTTTTTAGAGACGGTCCAAGAAAGGGGTCTGAATTTCGTAAACATGAACATTACAACCAAATAATAGTGTTCAATTAGTACTTTGGTATTGTTTCAATTCGTTATCAACAGATTGGAGCACATAACCATTGTAAAGCGTGTTCTGTAGCAGTTTTAATATGATCTTTATAAAAAATGACATCGTTCACAATCTCAAGAAAAAAAGCAAAGTTTTCAAAGTTATTCCCAGCTTCCCAGTTTATGTTAATTGCTGATTTTATTTCTTATAATTTTTTTTTAAAATATTATACCGTAGGCAGAAAAAAAAATTCAGTAAAAAAAGTATGTACCCTCTGGGTTCTATCGTAACTTTTAAGGGAAGATTTTCTTTCCTTAATAAAACAACTATTTTTTACATAATATTTTTTTAATTTTTTTTACAGTCCATTTTGTATACTGGTTACAAACACTGTTTTTAACCAGTATACAAAATGTCTTTGGGAAAAAAAACGCCAGGCATTAATGGGTTAATAAAACAGATCCAAATTGTATTTCACTCATTAGAAAGGTGACAACGACAACTCACGAACAAGTAAAGACCAATCATGTCGAGATAAGCAATAATCTCAAACCTTAATCGGTCTAAAGTTTATTTGGCTAACGGTTGCGGTTGACGTTTGCCGTATAATTGTTAACTAGGCCTTAGGTGAGAACTACTTGTCTTCTAAAACGTTTACGGGTCGAGTTAAACTATGAAATATTACTTCATACATTAAATTAAAACTACTTTCAATAGAAATACTTTCAACAGAAAGCATACGATGTACTTTTGCGTAAAAAAGTAACCTTACAAGGCATTGTGAAATAATTTAATATAAGCTACCAATATACTTTCAGAATTAAAATGATAATGAATGGGTGTTACATAAAATATCCAAAAATAATCATGAAGAGAGTTTGGCGGCATGTATCGTTTGATATCAGTATAAATGCATTATTTTCTTATTTTTCTTAAGAATCTCTCTCTATTATGAATTTCGAATGTGTTATAAGAAAATGAACATTTACTTACACACTATCTACAAAACGTTTCTTGTCTTACATTAGCCCTTTTTTTGGGGAAAAAATGCAATGCATAGAAAAATTATGGGTATTTTAGTTTTCCATATGAAAGTTATCCAATCTTTGCAATAGTTAAAGCCTCTTAACCAGTAATACTGTAACAAAAAGTACGTTTTATTCTCTTCTGCAAGAAAAACGTTTCTTATTTTCTGTTACTATGTTATTAACGTTAGAAAAAATACGGAAAAGTTTTTCTTCTTAATACAGCAACTATTTTGGCGTAATTTGTGTTCATGATAGAACTACTAAATTCGGTAGCGCAAATGCTTTCAATATACTTTGTTACTTAACATTTATCAATTGCACGTTTAAAACTGATATAATGATGTTAATCATAACATTTATGTCATGATTCTTCAATTAAGATTATTTGAGTTTCAAATGCGAAAATAATTGTTTTTTTTATAAATCAAATTGGTTTTGCTTACATAATAATCTTAAAATGGGGTCTCACAAATACAACAATGGAAAACAGCTCTGAATTTGATATACGAAAGCCCTTTAAGTCATTTTGCTGTGTACAACAAAAGCCGTCTATGATAAATTCACTCTTCTACAAATAATCAACAAAATACTCAATTTCAATCTTTACAGCAAAATATCTCGATAAACAAACTTGGTAAGTTAAATTGAAAACCCATATTATTACTACAAATTAACACTTGCAGCGTGAACTAATCAGTTTTAGAAACCAAGAATATTTCACACTAAATCTGGGATGTAAGTATAATTTTAGCGGCGTCAATATTTAATTTTAAAATTGCCTTGCCAATCATGTCCTAATCTATTCGAATTTAACCTGCATTTGTCAGAAAATATATTTTTGGAAATTGCTACTTTTGGAAAATGAAGTCCGCTTAGATTTAGAGCGACTTATTTAAAATTGGCAAGTCGAAAAGTCGCAAAAGTGTACAAATGTAAATTAAAGTAGAGAAGTACATCTTGTAGTCAAAGGCTTCAAAACTATCAATCAGAGCAATACATTAGCGAATTTTTTACAATGAACCATGAAAGTAAGTGTTTTGAGAAAAAAAAATTAATCTAATCATAAACTTCCGCGACATGAAACATTAAATCCGTCTGTTTTATGCCAATAACTGCTGTTTCATTTAATATTTTGTACCGGAACAGTAATATTTTTTAAAAATATTTGTCCTTTACCAACATTCATACTGAAACAGTTTAAATTTTATAAAATAAGGAAGTAAGAGATTGAAGTAGAGTAAAATTAGCTTATGTAAATCTCTAAATTGTTCATAACTAAACACGCATATCGTGAAAAAACACAAAAAAAAGCACAAAACAGCCTATCCCAAAAATGCGCTTATATTCACTACATATTATAACAATATTGAAAATTCTAATAAGCCTCTATAGATAAAATAAAAAACCTTTTCTGGAAACTGCGTTAACTCAAAGAGCCTATAAAATTCAAGATAAAACACATACAAAAATTTACAACTACTATCATTGTAAAATGCACAACTGTGGAAAAAAACATACCTTTAATTTCGTTTTCTACTGCATTTCTTAAAAGCGTATTTGCAATTTCAGATTAATTTTGTAAAGCAATGTTTTCCCTAATACTACATAATAATTCAGCATCTTATTTTATTACGATATCGTTAACGGTTTTTTTTTTTTTTTTGCAGCTCGACGGTTAAAGAAACTCTAGTTCCATCAGTTTTGAGAAGGAAATCCTTTATTGCTCTCTTCACTTTGCTTTATTACTTAGACCATGTACATCTAAAAATGACTAGTAAAGTGCTTATAAATATTTATACTTTCTTAACGCTGATCTTAATGGAAACTTAGCATAAAATACGTAGTTTTGCCGATAAAGTAATGCACGTGATTTCACTTCTAAATGTTTTTCTGTTCTTTTCAAAAAAAGTCCCTCATACTGATTACGGGTTTGATCAGGTAGATTAAGATCCTCGTGAATATGAATCATTACTTTAGCGCTGTGAAAGGTTGGAACTGTAGTTTTTCTTCTTAAGTCATCTAGAAGTTATGATTTCTGTAATTGTGCTTGTTAGCTGCCTATCCAGTGCCCTTTAATGAGACTGCATGGCAATCCTTTTTAAAGGTTGTAAAATGGTTATTAACGTTGTAACAACCGCTTAAAAACGTTTAAAGGTTATTTGTGCACCCTATATAATATATATATATATATATATATATATATATATATATATATATAAATGGTGTTCCAAGTTAACCTTCATGACCTCTATTTAGTCAACCATTCGTCTTAGATGCATACTTCCATTAGCAAAATTGCTCGAAATGAGGAGGAGAGTTAAGTTATGGAAAGTTTAAAGCGAAAAAATAATTGTTTAAGAAATAAAAAAAAATGAACTTTTTATTGGGGCTCCGGGCCCCCAAACTTATGTTTAGGGAAAGAATATCCATTGAAAAATAATACTAACACAAAAGAAATGACATTTGTGCGATCAAAATCCATGGAGAAATGAAACATGAAACTTTATGACTTATACCACTTTACACTAGCATTATTTTAAGTGATTTTGGTGGCCATATACACGCGAAATTCGCACCATTCAGAGTTTTTTAATAACAGAATATTTTTTATTTTCCTAAATATATTTAAGATGGGAATTAAAATACGAAAAAAATTGAATAAGAAAGAATGAAAATGTCTTGCTAAATTCGCGAATATGTAAATTTACCGACTGTGCAATGATTGCTTGAAATAGCGTAGGCCCTTCACTGTAGAATAAAATCGGCTTAACTAGATGCATTTCGTTAAGGCTTGAAGTTACGATGCACACTACGGAACAGTATGTAGAAATGGTGTTGCTTTGCGGACAATGTGATCGCAATGGGACTGAAGCTGCTAGACAATACACAATCAAGTTTCCAAATGATACCAAACCATCGACACGTACGGTTTTAGATGTTGTAAAGCGTTTACGAGAAACCCGTTGCATGGCAAAACGCAATTGAGCCAGCACTTCAAAAGTATTAATAACAGAACAAAGAGATTTTGGGACATGCTCGTGCCTATCCGCAGTCAAGTCTTACATTAGCAAAGCAAGTGCTTACTCAAGAACAAACACGTATGGAGAGTTTTAAATGCACATGATGCTTTAAGACTCTCGTACACAATTAAAATAAAAGTAAAAATAACAACTAAATCAGAGAAAACAATGTGTTAGAAATGAATATCATTTGTTTTAATCGATTATAATAGCTGCTAAAAATGGTACGGTTATCGACCACAATTGGTGCAAGCGTTTTTGCCTGGAGACGATGACAGAAGGTTCGATTTTAGCAATTTTATAATGAACAAGTTAGAAACGGATCCGTCGTTTTTGGATAACATTGTATGGACAGACGAATGTACGTTCTCAAGAACTGCTGTTGTTAATAGCCAAAATACTCGTTTCTGGGCTATGCAGAAACCGCATATCCAACGATCCAGTAAGCATCAGGTGCGATGGTCTGTTAATGTTTGGTGCGGCATTTGGAAAGGAACGTTAGTGGGACCCTTCTTTTTTGATGGCACGTTAACCGCTGAAAAGTATAACGATATATTACGTGGATATTTATCGGACTTTCTAGATAATCATGTTTCGCTCGCAGATCTTAGTAAAATTTGGCTTCAGCATGACGGGGCACCGGCACATATACCAGCAACTACCGGAGCACTTCTACGTAGTATGTTTATTAATAATATCATTGGATATGGAGGTCTTTTGGAATGGCCACCTCGATCCCCAGATCTTAGTCCTCTTGATTTTCTCCTCTGGGTGTTTTTTAAAAAGTAAAGTCTACGATTCATTGAGCAAAATCGATTTACAAAACCGCATTTTATGCGCAGCAAAATGTGTCACTACAGCACCTTAGCGGCATCATCTCATCGGCCGATCTTATCGACCATTCATCGAAACCCGATGAAATTCTCGTCGGCCGATGATCCAATATGTCTCATCGGCCAAACAGAATCCGAGCAGCAAAATCCGATGAGTTTTGCTCGAAATACGATGAGATTTGGAGCAATTTACGAGCAGAACAGGCCGTGCCGATGAATTTCATCGAGAAACTTGAACATTAGATATCGTTTTCCGATGGAATATAGCTCGGCTTATTTTGATCGGGAAACTTCATCGGAAGGATATCGTTTTCTGATGAAAAGTAGCTCATCGAAAACCGTGCTCGGATACTGATCGGAACGATGTCATCGTGCGTTACGGGATCAGTTTACGAGGAGTTCTATGATCGGCCGAGCAAAATCCGATGCGTTGATGCTACTTGGGATGCTTCAAAACGTACAAACAGAATTCTTATCACGCATTCAACTATGTATTTTAGTAGAAGGAAAACATTTTGAGCAGCTATTATAATCGATTAAAACAAATGATATTCATTTCTAACACATTGTTTTCGCAGATTTTGTTTTTTTTTAATTTTGATTTGCAAGAAAGCAATGTTAAATTTCTGTGTTTGATTTTGTATATTATTTCTGAGATTTCACATATTTTGTGTGTTTAATATCTTTGTATAAAATTGTATAATACTTTACCTTATCTTGTTATGTTTTATAGTCTTGTAGCATCTTTATTTTTGAATACAATGAGAAGCGAACGTTTTATGACATGGACGAAACAAATTTCATTATCGTACCTAATCTAAAAGCTCGTTATTCCTCCTGCAGGGCAAAAATTTTCTTTTGTCAATTTATTTACGGGCCCTGCGCATTTAAAACTCGAATATCTCCGCGAATTTTGATCGCACAAATGTCATTTTTTTGTGTTAGTATTATTTTTCAATGGAGATTCTTTCCCTGAATATAAGTTTGGGGACCCGGAATCCCTATAAAAAGTTAGATTTCGTATTTTTTGACTGAAATATTTTTTCGCTTCAAATTTTCAATCTTTTAATTCTCTACCTCATTTCGAGCAAATTTGCTATTGGAACTATGCATCTAGGACGAACGGTTGAGGAAATAGAGGTCATGAAGGTTGACTTGGAACACCCTGTATATGTATACCTATATATTCATTTCTTCTTCTAGAAGGGAAAAAAACAGATTTCTACAAAAAAAGCAAACTAAAACTCAATTATTAGTTACGTACCTTTCCATCGAGAACATGGTCGAAGATAGATTAAAATAATGTCAATGTAAATGTATTCTGGTAGTGTACCAAATACATTTTGAAAATATATTCATTACTAGCAGTACCCGCACGGCGATGCCCGTGCAATAAATGTAAAGGAAGTTAACTAAATAAAGTTTAACTCACTCTTAAAACTTTTCTTCTTTTCGTGTGCGCGTGACGAACTTATTTATTTTTAGCGAAATTTTTACGTTTCAATAGAACTTTTGACGCAGCTGTAGTGCCAAGATTTTCGAAAACTCTCAACGACCACAGCAATTTTGCCCTTGAAATTTAATATAATTCACCGATTTAACCGTAATTTCAATGCAAAATTGGTCGCCAGATCTAAATTGATTAACATAGGGAACCGATTGTTGTCAGGTAGCTCAGCCACAACCATTCTTCCATGATTTTAATGTGAACATTAAAAGGCAAGAAATATTATGTCTTTCGCGCCAACTCTTTGAAGTGATTACAATCTAACAGTGACCCTCAAATAAGCAAGATTTCACTGGCTGGGAGGTTTGGTAAATTTCTCGATTGTTGCCAAACTTTATGACGCCAAATACGAAAGGTAACTGAATAGCGGTGTTACCGAAAATGTCAGAATGGAACTATTATTGTTAAAAATTTTGTGATGGCGGCATTAAATACATGTTTTAAACATGCAATAAAATACGCTTTAGACTGCAAACAGCTACTGTTCCTTCCCAGAGCGTTTTCTTTTTCTTTGATTTGGAGAAAGTAGTGTTTCACTGGCTGGGAGCTTTCGTAAATATCCCTATTGTGGCCAAACTTTACGACGCCAAATACAAAGAGTAACTGGATAGCCATCACTAAATTTTTAAAAATAATAGTTCCATTCTGATATTTTCGGTAACACCGAATTTTGAGGAAGTCAACTGAATAAATTTAAAGGATGAATCCTAGTTTAAGGTCCGGCGATAAATTATTAAATCTGGCAACCACAGAATTATCATTGGATGATTGGATTGTTTGGCGATTTTAAGCTAAATGATTGCAACCTTAAGCTACAGTCTGAAAAAAATCGCCAAACCCGGACCCTAAAGTAGGATTTTACCAATTTAAATTCACTTCAACCCTCCCTCTGAAGTAAAATCATTATATCCTTTAGTTCAACTGCGCTCCATCTTTTAAATTCCACTTAAAATCATGTTAAAGTTCAAATCAATTCGCCAAATAAATCAAAAAGACAGAAAGTTAAGTAAGTAACAGGAGATATTAATTTATCAAATTGAATAAATATTCAAGGCTTAAATCTACACGCTAATTTAAACCGCAAAGTAACTTCGGGGACAAAAGAGCAGCTGATCTGGAAAATGGACCTAGTGTTTCGGTATTGCGTACATAGTTAAGCCTTGAAAATCGGCTAAATTTGATTAATTAATATCTCCTGTCGTAATTAACGGACAGAAACGTGCTAAAACTTTTCTTTTTCAGAAAAAAAAACCCTTTCCAGCGATATATAATGTTTTGGGGTGGGGGAAGGTTTCCCCCCTCAATTATGGCGGATACACCAAAAAAGAGACTAATTAATTAATTTAAAAATAACTAATTCGAAATTTAAAATTTGGCTTTCGAGGTGCATTTTACTGGGATACGTTCGAATTTTTGAGCCAAGTTTCAGGTCTGTGGGTGCTGTGGGGGCTTTTGGCCAGCGGCTACAAACATACAAACACCGTCATCTTTATATATATAGATAACTTGAGACATCATATAACTTGGGACTTGAGTGGAGCTTTTGTTCCCGGTTTCTCATTTTATCACGGCAAAAAACGCTTTTGGATATTACTCTAAATCAAATCTACCATTTTCTCCAGAGCATTTCAGGAGAAAATCTGCTCTTTCTAATGATACAAAAAAAAGAGAATTGATTATAGCAAATTTGAGCTACTTTGCATTGAAAACAAGCTATTTTTGTTGTGGAAAATCTTTATCGACAGTAACATGTTGGTCGTATTTTTTGTTTTTCCAAAACATCTTTTTTCTGCTCCCTCTTATCACTATTTTACTAGTTCAACATTTTACAAGAAGAATGAATATCTAATTACACAACTAATAACATTCCTAAATCATCATAAATCCGTTTTCAAGGAAATTACTATTTTACCTTCTTTGCTTCATTCAAGACATATTCTTTTCCTTTTCCAGAAGAAGAAAAAAACAGCTTGGTATAAAAAAACAAACTAAAACTCAACCATTAGTTACGTATTTTTCCCATCCAGAACATGGTCGAAGAGAGATTAAAATAATGTCAGTGTAAATGAATTCTGGTTGTGTACCAAAAACATTTCGAAAATATCTTTATTATAACTTGAGAAACCAGATAACTTGGGACTCGAGTGGAGCTTTTGTTCCCGGTTTCTCATTTTATCGTGGCGAAAAACGCTTTCGGATATTACTGTAAATCAAATCTGCCGCGGTCTCCAGAGCATTTCAAGCAAGTGTTTACTTTTTCTATCAGTTCTTTTCCCAGCTTGAGCAGAAATTTCTGCTGGGGCTACATTATGTCTTCGCTCCCGAGAGGATTTTGTTTTATCTGACATTACAGCAGACTGAGTTTTTGTGTAATTTTAAAATACAGAATAGCGATTGCAAAAAATGAGGGATGTGAAAATATAAAAATCAAACAACTCCTGATGTGAAATGTCATCTGTTGTAGGTGCAATTAAAATACGATAGAATAAAATTGATCACAGCTAAGCAGTGGTGTACACAGAGTAGTAAATCCCTCTCTTTATGTTTCGAGTTGATATCAAAAATCCGTACATTATCCAATGTTTATTGGTAAAATTTTCAATTTCTGTTACACACAATGTTTATTTGAGCATGGTTAACTTCAAAATTGACATTATTGCTAATGCTTTCAACCTTATTTACTTTGGGAGGCAGTGTATAGGGGAGGGGGGGAGCGAAGAAGGTTTTAAAAATGTTTGGAAAAAATTGAACCTCTCCCTTGAGATTGTTTGTCACTGCAGTTAGGAATAAGGTTTCAGTATTTCTTTAAACTGAATGTAAACTTTTAACGACATATATGATTCTCTATTTATATAGTCACTAATGCCTGTAGAAATAAACGTTTTCCATGAGTAAAAATCTAACGAACAAAGGTCTAAAAGACGCGACACTTAAAATACTATCTTCAATCAATATGTTAAAAGTAGTCAGAATGATAGAAGAATTATCAGATTCATGTACCATTAGTGTTTCAAATCAAAAAGTCGGAAAACTAAAACATGTACTACATTATTATCTGCCAAAATGTCTTTGGTTTTGTTTCATTTCTTTCTACCCTCCCGTATGTATTTTAGCTCTAAAAACGAAAAGTACCTTTTCTTTATACCACCGCTCTCAATCACTTGAGACATTACAGTAGGTACTAAATGTTTTATCAATCAAACGGATTTCCTTTTTTGCTCAACCCAAAATCAAAGATTAAAAGTGTAAGTTTTCTCTACAAATTACTAAACTTCGTGAAAATATGACTTTTTTGTGAAATAGTAGGAAAATATATCTTTTTCCACGGGTGTTGCAAAATGCGATATAAATACGTTGGAAAAAGTATAAAAAATGATTAAAAACTGAATATATACAAGTATAGTTAAAAGGAGTTTTTGAAAAACATTTGTTTAGTTGTAACGAAGGCTTTTTTGTTCTTTTTTAACAGTCTTCAGATAGCTAGTGATAAGGATATTTATACTTTCAATGCAACAATAGCTTCATTGTCAAGTTCTCATATTTCACTTTCACCACATCATGTTAAAAATGGTTTTTTTTAAATAAGAGATGTATGAAAGAAAAAATATGCAAGATAAAAATATTTAGGGAAGAACAAAATATATATATACAGCATCGCAGAAAAGAACAAGAATTAATTTTCGCTACACAGTTGAGCAATTAATAATGTTTTTCAATAAACATAATTATCAATTATGCACAGGACAGAAAAGCAAACGTAAGTTCAAAAAGCTGTTGTTTCATGCAATTACTTATATTAATTCTCCAAACCTAATTTTGTAAGAAAATCGCAATTACTTCCTAAGAACTTAATAGCTGTTAAAGTTACTAAAAGGATTCTAGGACAAAAACTTTCAGGAAATTGGCTTTTTTTTTACCCACTTGTAAGAGTTCTTGATTTGCACTTAATTATAGAATCGGCTTTCTTTCAGAAAAAGTAGGTACTATAAAATAAACATAAGAAGCGAAAAATCCTCGCTACGTCTTGGCTGTTAAAACAAGGATTACGGAAAGGAGTCTTTTTATGTGAAGATTTTTTATTCACAAACGGATTTTAAGGAATTATCGGAATGCGTTGTTTGAATTACAATATACTAAATTTTGCTAAAAATTCCCTACTATATTTTTGACGAAAATAAATCAGTTTACGGTCCGTATGTATGTAATTATGGCGAAAAATAAGTATTGTAAATGATATTCAACCTAATCTACAGAATTCAACTGCAATGTATCAAAATTTTAGAAACAAAGTAATTCTGCAAATAAATTTGATTTCTTATTTTTGTTAACTAAAAAATGTATGAACTTGTTTATTTCTGTCATCAAAAATGTGTTGTCTCTAAGAAAAGTCACTGTACACATTTCTGTGTATAGTGACTTTTCTTAGATGTGTTTTAGTGTTTTATTTCTCGCTAAAAGAGGCACTATTATGTACTAGTTATATATGATCTAGGAAACATAAGTGAATAAGATTAATATGAGTTATTTTGTAAATGTTTTAAGTTTGTTGCGAACAACACACTTGTATCAATAGTATTTTAAACTTTATAGAAAACCACATAATATGATTAAATAAAAGTCAATGTAATACATTTTAAGTAATCTTTTGCTTCTTAAATAATTCAAAAATGTAAAAAAATGTAATTGTAATGATAAACATAAAAGTTGGTATGCGTTGATTTTCAAGGTCGACATTATTGTTAAAACAATGAAAACAGTTTGAGATTAATTTTTAATACAAAATTTAAACCTTACCAAAGTTCTAAAGTAACAATAAAAGCTTAAAACGAGGAATAAAAGAACATTAAACGTTTAGCACTTTTGTGTACATCAATGAAAGGAAAGTAATTTTCTGGAAAATATTGCTTTCACAAAAATAATTTTTTGTTGAATAACGTAATTAAATGAATTATTTCTCCAAAAATCATATAGTTATAATGATTTTGATTAGAAATTTAGCATAAATTCGCTTTATTAATGGGATAAAAGTCAAAGTACAAAAGGAAAAGAAACTCTTGCAAAAAATGTATAGATAAACGAATAAATATCATACGTCTAAGCAAAACAAAAAAAATCCACTGTTCTTACATTAATTAATAAAATGCATTAAAAGGAATTAAGGTAACAATAGGAGCAATATTTAAGGGGGAAAATTAGCTCATAGACGAAATATCTAGATAATTAAGGGGATATGTAGAGAACGAAACTTTCTGCTCTTTATGTGCACTTTGTAGGTCAACACCATTTTTTTATCTATTAATAATTAGTTTCTTTTAAGAACTAGGACTTGATATTGTTGATAGGTATATGAAACTCTTTTGTATATCTGATTTGATCACACTCTTTTTAGCTAAACTCAAAACGCCCTCTTTTTTTTTTTTTTTTTTTTTTAATATTTTAATTGCCATTGCATGATGATTTTTTTTAAAAAGACTTTTCATAAAAAGAACGTAGTAACTTTTTTTTTTCTTTCTTTAAAAAATAAAATAGGAGCCGTTATAGTGGAGATGAATTAAATTCAAAGACAATTTAGTGAAACCGACAGAAATGGAAACAATTATTTATGAAAAGTATTTCTGCACACTTTCAGACTGTTATGTCGATTTCAATACTTCTTCTGTGGGACAAAAGTTTCTCTAGTTTTGACCGCAAACTTAAACAAATGTCTGTTGATGGTAACTATTTTATAATTAGCTGCTATACTTATTCATGGAAATATGCTTAACCCGGGAGAACTCGCGTGGGGTCCTGAGTCACCCCTATCACCTAAAACCTTCTCTTTTGCAGCATGCAGTTCAACTGATATGGACCAAAACTTCAAAAAACTTACTTTTTAAATGCTTTCTATCAACAGCACCTGGCAAAAACTTATTTCATTTGTTAAGAAACTGCACTTCAATTTGTTAAGAAGACTACTCAATTTGTTAAGAAGACACACTATTTTAAGACACACATGAATTGCATTAACGATTAAGGCATAGCTGCAGCTTATATGAATTACATTTATGCAAAGCAGTCGTGACTCAATAAAGCGGCTGATTCAATCAAGAGGCTTATTCTATAAAGCGACTAATTCAATGAATCTGGATTTTGTTCCGTTTTTGACAATTTATTAAAGAGGTTTATTCAATTAACCCATTTGCATCTAAAGCGCACATATGCGCGCATTTTGCCTGGCCACTATCACCAGAGCGCGCATATATGCGCACATTGCACTTGGGCATTTATCACCAGAGCGTATATTATACCCATGCGCATTTGGCTCTCGATCAATGCAGAGAGGTGATCGCGAATAGTTTCAGGGTAAAATAACATAGAAAAATTTAAAAAAATGGATGGTTATATTTCCGACAGCAGTGAAGAGTTAAATAGATCTAGAAAACGTAGACGCTCTATGGTGATTTCTAATGATAGTAGCGATAGTAATCAGAGTGAGAGTGATTTTGAATGGGAGGAAAAAAATGATAAATGTTTGGTGATAAGAACGAATTTTTCACTTTTCTGTGTGATGCAAATGGGTTAACCGGCGTCTACTGTATAGGAAAATTCTGTTAGTGTAAATGGTGATTTTTTCGTATCTGACAGTTTAAATATTATGTGAAATCTACTTATGTCCAGAGCAATATTTGTTTAGTTATTATTAGCCAGGATTTGATTTTGAATGCTGAAAATCAATGTCAGGTACAAGCGCGTGAAATTAAATGGTTTATTTTATTCCCATATTTCCTCATTCATTAAAGCACTTATGTTTTAATTAAACCCTTTATGCATTTATCCATTAAATTTCTTTTTTTAATAACTCACTAATTTTTCCATTCATTTATTCATTTTTTTCACTCAATCATTCTTCTAATTGCACAAAATTATTTATCCATTTAATCATCCCTTCGTTTATCTATGCTTTCATTCGATTAAAAAATAATAGTCATCACCGAATAGATTATATTCTGCGCGATAAATGTTATTTTTCACTTCGCCCGTAAGATAGAAAAATTTATTATTTTAAAAATAAAAAACTAATTCAAATAAAGTTCAATTATAAAACACATTGTTTTTTTTATTTTCTGTAGTTAAAAATATAATTTTTAACTACAGAATTTAATTTATAACTACAATTCATTTTTAAAACGGCAAATAAATTATCTATTTCTGTCATTCTCACTCTTCCCTACCCCCTATTTAACTGACATTCATTAAAACCCCGAGACTTTTTACGCACACAAGACAAATTATTTCATTCAATGGATAATTTCAAAAAAAAAAAAAAAAAACACGCCCAATAAAAATAACGTTATTTCTACAAATCCGATTTCGATGCGGATCTATCTCGACATGGAGAACACACCATTTGCGTTAGCATCTGTTGCAGTCACATAACCAGATTACGATCAATATCTTTAGAATTCATGCTAATCATGCGAACGCAGCTCACTGGAATTTCTACTATTCCAAGAGGGAGAGAGATGGGGTCTCTCCTTATTCATAGGGCTGGATAGACAGCGAGGAGCTTCATTATCTAAAAATTTGTTATGCAAGTTGGAAGATGATAAAGGGAAGACGATCTTATTGTCTTGAAAATCCACGAACAAAATCTTTTCAGTTGTCTTGTGAGTAATATGTTTATACCAATTGTTCGTGCCGTGCGTTGTGTTTTTGTGAAATGCTGGTATGTTTAATAAATGAATTGCGATCAATAAGCTGTACATGAGTTTAGATGGAGTTGATGATGTATAAATTACGCTTGGCTGTTATTAGGGGGGAATGCGTTAATGCTTAAGTAAAATTTGGGGAATTGACAGTAATGAGAAAGCTAAAATATTGTGTTGTGAGGACTGTTAATTTCGAGTTACAAAAATGCATTTAAAAAAATTGCAAGGAAGACTTGGGCAATTTACAGAGAATAAAAGTGTTTAGTGGAAAAAGACAACGAACTCATTTTCCATTTTGAGTTGATTTTAACATTAAAAAAATCATTAATAAATGACAAATTTAGTAATATAAGGTTGAACTTTATCGTTCTGCAAATCCACGAGGAAAAATGTTTGAGTAGTTTTTGAGGAAAACATTTATGAGGGTGATACTTTTTTTTTCATTGCGAAAGAAATCATGTTGTTTTATGAATAAATAATACAACAATATTAGTGGTTAAGGAGTTCCTACTAACTACGAGTTTACTTACGATTTGACAAAGAGTTAGCATGCAGGAAATGTTAGGGAAAAATATCGAAATGCTTTGAGTTCAAAAAATGCTCATTGCATTTCTTCTTTCATACAAAGTGTATTAAAAGCTTCAACACATCTTAAACAAAAACTGTATCGAAGGTTTCTGGAGAAAAAATATGTTTTAAAAGTATTTTTAACAATACTAATGCAGACATTTTGCTCTCTTGGCTCTCTAAATACGATAAAGATAATTGTTTTTGCAATATCAAAGTGACTGATAACATTTTTACTTACAAGTCACTTGCGACAAAGTTATTGGCAAAAAAAAACAACAACCTCCAGTTGGAACTACTAAAAGAGGAAACAAAAGAGAACTACCCACATAAGCCATAAAAACGAAGGATAACCCGCTTCGTTTTTCTACTCTGCTATATCAGAGAATTGTGATCACACGATTTGTAAAAGTCAACCAAATAAAATAGTTGTTCTAAGTTCTAAGCATAAATTTGTGAAAATTGCTAAAAAAATAGTGATACAATTTAATCGTAATCTATTCAATTTTAGAGCAGTACAAAATGTTGAGTTTATATGATGTATCAAATGGCCAACAAATGTACAGTAAAAGGTAATTTTCGCACATCCCCCCCATATATGTTTCAATATTTTTGGTTTGGCTGCTATAAATGCTTGTAACCTTTACAAAAGAACGACAGGAGTATCAGAACTAAGAAAATAATTCTTTTTCAATTAGCAGAACAGCTTTCTACCGAATACAGAACCACCAACAAGAAAAATTCATCAGAAAATGAAGACCAAGAAAGATCAACTGCTACATCATCTAATGCAGTTCATTCTAAAAAACGCAAAATTAGACAATTACGACTTTGCCACAAGAACAGAATAAATAATATATGTGAAAAATGTCAAATGTATGTGAGCAGAAGATGTACACATAAAAAGATTTCCACTTTCATTTTCAAAAAAGATTACAAAAATTACACAAATGCGTTTCCCCCCCCAAGTGAATTAAATTTTTTTAATTGTTAATGTTTACAATACTTTGTTATAACTGTAAATAATATTAAAAGTAATAAAAAAGAATTTTAAACACATTTTTTGCAAATTAGCTATTCATTAACAATGCAGTCTTTTGACTGCTTTTAGGCAATATAAGTGATAAGTATATACTAAGTTTAATTCTTTCTAGGGTTTAAAAGCAAATTCATTTGTGCATTTCATAAAAACTGGTTTAGCATAAAGAAACGTTTTAAGATGTTTTTCAAAAAATGACAGTAAATATTGCGATTATCTTTGTACTTATTTGACGACAAAAAAAGAATCTGTTTTAAATGTTCAGCCTAAATCCAAAACTTCTTTACTCTAGATTCATTTCATGTACTTATAAAACTAACGCTTGCCGACATTTTTAAGTAATGTATTTAAGTAATAGATTATTTAAAACAAAACCGTTTTAAACACATCTCTAAACGATGTACATTAAGTAACCAAAAACTAATAATTTATTAAAGCAGTTCGCGTTAAAAATACATTTAAAAAATTAGTAATTGAGCTAAATGAATAATATACGACCTTTGTTTAAAACCTCAAGTAAAATAAATGTTATTTTATGTATGATTAAATATTAGACACTTTTGCCGATTTAAATGTATGTAACGGATATTTTTATTTCCAAGGAAGAACGAAACTGAAATCATCATTTTAAATAAATAAAAATGCAAGAGATATTTTATCATATCATAACAAAATGTAACAATATTCATATTAGCTTAAAACTGCATTTTTCTAAAAATAGAAATAAAGTTAATAACCCTAAGTTGAAAAGTTTACTTCAAGGTCAACATTACGTGTTCTTTCTTAGAGTACTAAAGTCAACTAAATTAATTTATTAATCCATAACATTATCACAAGTTTTACACTTTTTTTTAAACAAACCACACCTCTTATTTAAATTTTACTAAACTAAAGTTGTTAAAAGTTTTAATTTATAAAATTACTTCACGTTTACTTACACTTTATGCTTTTTTTTAAAATGATTTGTACGGTAATCTGAAGCAGGTTATTTTTTTTATAATGAAAACTTGTCGCTACGTTATTATTTCTATCAATGATGAGTGCCAAAATGAAATATACATCTGCTAAGATAAAACGAAAATCCTGTACATTAACATTAAAGAAATTTTAGAAGTGAATGACTGAATACTTTTCAATAAAAATTACAAATATATATATATATATATATATATATATATATATATATATATATATATATATATATATATATATATATATATATATATATATATATATATATATATATATATATATATATTTAATTAGAAGTAAAAGACCTTGCGAAAAATCTGTTAAAAACGGAAGTAAAGATAAAATTCCCAAAAGACCCTGGGGCCTTCATCAGGGGGACCCCCCTAGGGTAGGGAAAAGTGGAGTGAGATGTTTCTAGCAAGTTGCAGGCAAAACGCCTAAAAAGATGCAACTTTTAGCCCCCGACATCTCACAAGCAAGCAGTAGGTCACTAGAAGTCCAATACATTTATGCATATACACAAGAGAATACAATTCAAAAGACACTATAGATAATCAATAAAATTCAAATAGAACAGATGACATGAAATTACAAGAAATACAAAAACAAGAACTTTCAAACAACACTGTAAGAACTACCAACCTATGGCTTCTTCAATGCGCTACTGATAAGACTGTTGGTCAAGTTCGCGGGGTAGCAGTTTTCAGTTAAAGTTACAATTAATTGTCTTATTGCTGAGTCTAGATTTGAATTATTGTTGCAAATTTTTTTGTATCGGGAAATTTGGGAGATGATAATGTTCTTGAAAACCTTTTTACTTAGACAACTGTGAAAATGGATAAGTGAGTGCACTTTGAAGTTGAAATCTTTACGTTTGTCATACAGTGCTAGATTGACATCTTTATCTTCTAATTTAATATAAATGTCGAGAAAAGAAGCAGTGTTGTTACTATTTGTTTGTTTAAGCAAAAGTTCTTTTGGATAAATATCCTTGTAGAGATTATGGAAGTTACTGTTGTTAAAAATTATCCGATACAAAAAAATTTGCAACAATAATTCAAATCTAGACTCAGCAATAAGACAATTAATTGTAACTTTAACTGAAAACTGCTACCCCGCGAATTTGACCAACAGTCTTATCAGTAGCGCATTGAAGAAGCCATAGGTTGGTAGTTCTTACAGTGTTGTTTGAAAGTTCTTGTTTTTGTATTTCTTGTAATTTCATGTCATCTGTTCTATTTGAATTTATTGATTATCTATAGTGTCTTTTGAATTGTATTCTCTCGTGTATATGCATAAATGTATTGGACTTCTAGTGACCTACTGCTTGCTTGTGAGATGTCGGGGGCTAAAAGTTGCATCTTTTTAGGCGTTTTGCCTGCAACTTGCTAGAAACATCTCACTCCACTTTTCCCTGCCCTAGGGGGGTCCCCCTGATGAAGGCCCCAGGGTCTTTTGGGAATTTTATCTTTACTTCCGTTTTTAACAGATTTTTCGCAAGGTCTTTTACTTCTAATTAAAAATATGTCTGCTACCAGTTTCAAAGAGCTGCCATAGGCGCCTTTTGACCTGTGTGGTGAAGTTTTTCTTTCTGTTCTATATGATTCTTCAACTACTTTGTTTATGTTAATTTATATATATATATATATATATATATATATATATATATATATATATATATATATATATATATATATATATATATATATATATATATATATATATATATTATTAGATTCATATCTATACGTTAAAGTGTTCCCCTTTTTTTGATGGGTAGAGCCGGAAAGGCGCTTTGTGTCGAATAAATATATTAATTGCTCATAAGAAATTTCAGGTGCGTGGTATGGCTTCTTTATTTGTTGCAAATGATGGGCATGTTTCAAATGTAATTTTTTTGGTTCTTAAGTAGCTTCAGTACTATTGAAAAAATCCGACTTCAATCTCACTCCATCTGTCTTTCACCGTATTTTTTAACAGATTTTAAGGAAATGTGTAACAGAGTACAAGAAATCTATCATTGTCAGTATATACGAAATTAAAAAAAATGGCCAAGCGTTTGGAATGTGTTCTGTTAATGGAGTGTCTTTGATTGTAAACATGTTTACTTGGGAACAGGGCAAAAGCCTTGATGGAAGATACTTTCGAAACTATTTTTAAATTCATATTTGTTCGCTAAATGATATCAGATTTATTTAACTCTGTTAGTAAAAAATCAAAGTAAAGCACTGAAGATAAATATCTGATGACTATTAGTAGCTGAATACTTGTATTTTTTTTCCTGTGTAAAATCTTGAAAAGGGTTTTATATATAACTAGCTGACCCGGCCACGCGTTGCTGTGGCTAAAATATAGGTTAAACTATAATGTTTCAATAGAAACGAAAAACTTTATTACCGTTTTAGAGATCAACTTTATATAAATATGAGTTTGAGGTCAAAATATGAAAACAATCGAACAAAAATTTCCTAAGTTTGCTAGAAACAAAAAATCAACAAAAAATGTAGCATTTCAGTACTTAGAAATATTATATTCAAGCTTGTAACAATTGAGTTAATTAAAAATTTTCTAATTGCTATTGCAACATTTTATTTTTTAATAATGTAGGTAGGATAGATAATTAACCAATATTATTTGTTATTTTTTGAATTATAAGCATTTTTGATTTCAGTTTAACTCAACACTTATCGGTGCACAATATTCTTTGTTAATCTGTCTCTTGTAAACAAAAATAGATTGGACGGTTTTCCCAGACGGGAGCAAGCGACCAATAGTTGCTCATGGGAAAAACATGGATTTTCTAAATCTAAACAGCAAATTGACATTGTTTGTCCTTGGGACTTATTAATGGACATGGCGAAAGCTGAACAAATGGGAAACACCTCTCATTTAAATTGGACCAAACTGAAACTGCGTGCAAAATTTGGTTAAAATCGGTTCAGTAGCTGAGGAGTCCATTAGACACAAACACAGGGACACGTAATTTTTATATATTATGAGAAAGATTATTACCTGTTTACTGCGCTCCAAAAGCTGCCAGAACGTGTGCTTTATGTCGCTCAGCCATGGTGGTGTCAAAAAAGGCTTAGTAAAAAGGCTTAGCCAAGAACACAGAACAGCTGGTAGATAAATACATAATTTGCAATAAAAAATATATTGCTGTCCTAAATTGAGATAAAAACTATCCTATCATTTAAGTTGGACCAAACTGAAACTGCGTGTAAAATTTGGTTAAAATCGGTTCAGTAGCTGAGGAGTCCATTGGCCACAAACACAGGGACACGTAATTTTTATATATTAAGATAAGAAAGATTATTGCTTGTTTACTGCGCTCCAGAAGTTGCCAGAACGTGTGCTTTATGTCGCTCAGTCATGGAGGTGTCAAAAAAGGCTTAGTAAAAAGGCTTAGCCAAGAACACAGAAAAGCTGGTAGCTAAATACATCATTTGCAATAAAAAATATATTGCGGTCCTAAATTGAGATAAAAACTATCCTATCATTTAAGTTGGACCAAACTGAAACTGCGTGTAAAATTTGGTTAAAATCGGTTCAGTAGCTGAGGAGTCCATTGGCCACAAATACAGGGACACGTAATTTTTATATATTAAGATGAGAAAGATTATTACCTGTTTACTGCACTCCAAAAGCTGCCAGAACGTGTGCTTTATGTCGCTCAGCCATGGAGGTGTCAAAAAAGGCTTAGTAAAAAGGCTTAGCCAAGAACACAGAACAGCTGGTAGATAAATACATCATTTGCAATAAAAAATATATTGCGGTCCTAAATTGAGATAAAAACTATCCTATCATTTAAGTTGGACCAAACTGAAACTGCGTGTAAAATTTGGTTAAAATCGGTTCAGTAGCTGAGGAGTCCATTGGCCACAAACACAGGGACACGTAATTTTTATATATTAAGATAAGGCATAGCAAAAACTTATCTGGATATACCGCTGACTTTTTGACTGTTATGAGCACCATAACAGATTTATCACAAATTAAGTAGAATTGGCATACAAATCAGCATTTACAAATAAAACATAAAATAAACTTACATTTACCAAAACGCAAAAGAAAAGGTAGGCACTTGAAAATCAAAACTTGTCCTCAAATTAGGATGGAAAATATTGTCATTTAGATCACTTCATAGAAATCGGAATCATTGATAATGATAATATCAATTCAAGAAATCACCACAGTAAAATAAAAACATAAAGGTATTATTTACGTGAGGGAGGATATTTTCTCTCATTTTGGAAATAGCTATTCATCATACTCTTTTCAGAGCACTTATAAGTGGTTCCTTGAACCTTACGACACTAGAAGACTACTGTTGACAGTGATCGAGTATTTATCATCCTCTCGTAACGTTGTTTTCTTATCAAAAAGGCATTTACCTGCTGTTAGAGATTAACGCTTAAAGAAAAATTCTGTTAGTTAGAAAATAAGTTTTTACATTTTTACCATCAAAAGCGGACTGTGTTGAAAGTTTATCTGGAAGAGTTTTGCATAAAAATGCAAAAGTTATTGAACTGTTATTTGAGCGGTGTCTTTTATTCAGACATTTATTTATTTATCATATGTATATGGGCGATTCTCTGTAAACTCGTCATTTTTCACACGAAATCTGTCCGGGCACGGTTTTTTGAGATGTTCGTATAATTATAATACTTGCTCAGAAAATGAAACTATCACTTTGGTTTGAAAGAAGGCCAATTGAAGTTTGTGTTTTTCTGATAAATCATGATAGGGGGTAAGTCCCCCGACTAGTATAACTAAGCAGGGGACTGTGCCAGGTGACTGTGTTTTTGCTCTTTGTTGCGTAATATCTGCAAAACTATTGGAACATAATTAGTTACGAGACTACCTATAAATTTAGGCACAAATCGTGTACATAACTAATATATTTTATAATTTAATTAATTGATATTAATAAAATCACTTCCCAGGGGACTGTTTTCGCAACGATCCTGATGCATACTTTCATCACAAATGTGGCTCTCAAACTAAGCAAAGTAGCGTTTCAACACCGTTCTCGGAGATTTTGGAGAATTCCCACTGATTATTTTAAACTTCGTGCCAAAAAGAATTTGCAAAAGTTATAGATTTTTCGTATTACTGCTTTGACTTTTTGTTGCAGGGGACTGTTTGAAAAAACTCCGGACAGAATTTACATGACAATTTTAAGTTTTAGAAATCCGTAATTAGACCTTATTTCATAAGAAAAATATAGCTTCATTATTCTATTTTTAGATATTGATTGCCAATTTATGTAGTGTTAATAGGTTTTTTGAAATACTATCTTTAACAGTTAGACTATGGGATTGGGACAGCCAGGCGACTGTGTTTTTGGTGCTTAGATAATTTCTAGAAAAAAAAAATAAATTGTTATCACTTCAAATACAATTGGGCCACAAAGTATTAATGCTTTACTTGTATTAAGAGCGATAATTACTTTATTACACTTTATTAGTTTTAAAATACTCAGTCCGGACAGCCAATTACCACTTTACAGAGAATCGCCCATATCGGTGTATTTTGTCGTAAAAAAAAGAATTGTAAAGTTTTACCGATGTCTATTCAAAAATGTTAACATTTCAGCTTACACAGTTTGAAGCTGTAGAATCTAAATCTCTGCTATATATGCATTGCTTACACTTTTTTTCAGTTTTGAAGAGAGAAAGCAAAGTTATATCTAAGTTGTGTAAGCAGACATCTAAAGCTTTTTTTTGTTTTTGCATTAAAATTTCGTTCGCTTACATTTGAAAGTTAAGTCATCGTCTCTTTTTGAAATTAAAATTCCAACAAAGGGCTACAAAATAATCCAACACAATTGCGACCTTTCCTAAACTATTTTCAATAGAAAAAACATCCTATGCAAGCTTATGTATACAAATTTAAACCTTGTGTAATGTGACAAAACTGACCTTGAAAATTGTATATAAGACGAAATCTATTTTGCTCTTTTAGTTAGAAAATGAAATAAGCTGATTAAAACGCTTAATGATTAACCAAGCAAGGTGTAACATGTTGATAAAGATTATATTTGAATGATAATATGGCAAAAAAGGGGAAAATTAAAAATATCAGTTTACTGGTTATTAACTATAATCATTTTATCTTCATGCTCATCAAAAATGTCGTTTTTTTTTCAGAAACTGTATCTTTAAATAACCGCAGCTATAATCTTATCTAAAAGCGTTTTTATTGTGAAATCCGAATATTTTTACGACTTGAGTCATGCAGTTAATAGGAAACTTTTTTTTTTTCTCAAAGACGTAGACGACAACAAGTATGTAAATAAGAAAAGATGGAGTCTTTTCTGATCAAGTCTCAGTGGCCGAGTGGTTTGTGAAAAGAGGCTTCGGATCTGGAAGAACTTCCTCTTTTATACTTTGCAAAATTGACTTATGTACCCCAGGGGCTAAACTTTTGTCCATCATATTATTCACTTAAGTACCTTTCAAGTTCATAAATGTCTTTTTACGTACCAAATCCTAAAATAAAGTGATGCATAAAAGCATTCAATGACTGAAGACATAACTGGTATTAATGTGGCTGCGTCAAAGAAGGCCATCTCAAGATTTTTTTTATTTAACATAACGACAATTCTCTAGATCATGAGCTCCGTCTTCAGAAAGAATAACATAAGAGTCTTGAGCAAAGGAGAGTCAAAGCGCATATCATTCAGTTGCTAAATTTATCAAAGTGAAAGATGTTACGGGGTTAAAATTGTGCATGGAAATCAGGAAAAAGGGTCATTGTTTTAAGCTATTTAAATCTTAGGCTAACCCGGAATTTTGAAAAATTACTATGTAAGCAAGGTCATGTGAACTTGGAACAGTTTACCAGAAGAGGCGGTAAGAAGCAAGGTAGAGATAGTTTTAAGGTGACCATTGATCTTTATTGGGGACTATATATTGACTAGGACTAGCATAGCTGGCCCCAGAGCCTGTTGCTGGTGGCCAACGGTGGTGAAAATCGGAGTATCGGGTAAAGGATATGATCGAGTGCTGGATTTGCTGCACATGTACGCACGAACTGTGCACAGTAGTGATCAGGAAAAAGAGAGAAAGAACGAATTATTAGGATTTAAACGTGACGTTTGATCTCTTTATCTTTTTATTAAATTAAGCATAGTATTTTTGAAAAAGTCTGAGGGTTTATCGAATGTGCATTAATATATGTTATATTTATGTAAGGTTTTTTTTCTATTTGATTTAGTTATTATAAAATTTTCTAACTCTGTGTCAGGAAATCATTAACCCGAGTTGTCCTTATTAGACATCAATGTCCCTAATAAAACAAATATAATAAGATAAAAACATGTTCAATGGAGAAAAGGATGATTTTCGGTGTTTACTTCAATACCATTTCTTTATCACAGGTATATAATTTAAGATTTGATTAAAATTAGTGCCAGATAGATATATAAATATAAGATATAATAAATGTATTTAAAGGAATTTTTCATTTGCTTTAGTTTGTATTGTACTTTTTGGCGGTTTTTAATTTGTCTTGAACGGGTAAAAAACTTATAAGGTAACCATTGCCCACAGATGCCCTTATTAGGCAACCATATTCCTAATAAGACTCTGAAATCATGCTAAAAAAAGAAAGGGATGAGTTTCGGCGTTTACTTTTTGTCATAACATTTCTTCAGATCACAGGTATATTAGGATTTGATTAATATTATTGACACAACGAATAATACATTAATTATGGCAAAAAAGCATTGATATACTTTAAACAACAATCGAAATATTTTCAAGTTCAAAACAATGACCTGCAACCACAACCAAACCAACCCAAATTAATATCTTACCCAATTTAATATCCTACGGAACATTCGTTCAAATACCGAATTACCCTAGATGTAAAAAAATGGGTTAAAAATGGGTAAAGTAAGAAAAAAAATGTTTCTTAAATATTAAACAATCACACTTATTTTACTTCAGCAATCCAAGTAAAAAAGAGTTCAACATTCCACTGTGACATAATAAAAGGCAATATACATGATCTGTGATAATTGCTGTAAGTATTGCAGATGATGGCAATTTAGTGTCATAAGGATAATTTATGAGATTTATCGAAATCAAAAAGTAAGTATATGACGTAAAAAAACACTTTGAAACATTTACTACACAAATAAGCAAATATATATCCTTGTTTAGCTATAATAGGTATAAATTATTCTTGTACTTGCTGCTACTAAATGATCTTTTTCCTTATGACATAAATCCCTTCGCATATAAAACTCGCATACATGTCGCGACATTTATAAAGACAAATAGCTCATGTCTGGGGACAGTACGAAATCAATGGCAAATAGCTGACAAAAGAATCAATGGAAATATAATCAGTTTCCAATCCAGACACACACGCTAGCTACTGGTATCCTTCATGCAAGAGGGAATATTTTAGCTTTGAGGATAGCTATCCATCATATCCTTTTCAGTGAACGTATAAGTGGTTCTCTCATCCACCTGAGACTACTGATGACAGTGATTGAGTATTTCTCATTCCCAAACCATCCTTTCTTCCTATCAAGATGGCATTTACCTAGCCACTGAGCGAGCATCAAGGAGAAAAAGGAAAGAACGTACAAAAAGCAAAACCGTCCAAATCTTTCATTAACAGTGGAAGAGCACAATCTGAAAAAATATTATTCAGAGATATATTCTCGTAAATGCATCCTTCCTTTTTTATTTTTAGTGGGATTAACTTGAATATATCTAGTTACGTTTAACTTATTACGTATCATATTTAAAGGTGAATGTTACATTTTTTAAAGATATACAGTCCTCGTAATGTGTTAGTTTTATTATTATTATTTTAGTTTTTCGCATTTATTTTCAAGTAAAAATATACTTATGTTAAGTGTATAAACCTATTTACAATTACCTTTTATAATCCCAGGTAGCACAAAAAACGTTTAAACGTTTTATAAACTTTTTTAATCCGTTGTTACAACGTTAATAACCATTTTGCAACCTTTAAAAAACGAATTGTGATACTTGGGATGTTAAATGTAGACATTTATTTATAATTAACTTATTAAAGTGATTTAAAATCATTTAAACTTCCTAATAGATCATGCCCAACAATACATTAAACATGTGAAAACATTGACGAACTTACAGAACAAAAAAAAATCTATAAAAATGAAGAATTACATTTTAAAACCTTTTTACATTGCAAACAGAATAACATGACAGTTAGTAAACTTGAAAGTCCTTCACGTTCAAAGACTTAGATTTAAATGCGCAACCCACTTATGAAAGTGAAAAAAAAATACACCACCCCCTTCGAAAAACAATATAGTTAAAGTACCTGTTACAATATGAACAAACCTAAGGGCGCTTTTCCACTTGACGACACGACAACGACGAAAGTCGGACGGAAATACTGCAACGATAAGTACGGTGTCGTGTCGTCTATAGCACTGCTTTTCCACTCAAACGATATCGTTTGTCCGAACGGGTCATTTTCCACCGCATTTCATTTCGAAACAGCATTGTGTTCGCACGTCTATTATTATGGCAGTTCAATTTAACAGATTACGACTACTATATTTTTGCTTTACCTCCGGAGAAAAAGAAAACAAATTAAGAAACAAAAAAATATATATAATGAAATTATATGCGTGTTCTACAAGTACTGTGTGAAACGAGGGACGCCTGTATACATATTGTAGAATGGATAACTTGATTACTGATTTTAGGTGATTTTAAATATTTTTACTAAATTTACAAAGAATAGTAAACATTTAAAATCTGGACAATATTATTTTACACAAGTATTTTAATCTAAAGTGCATAATATATTTTTATGGTCACGAACAATGCTCTTTGAACTTACCTGTTTCTTTCTTGTCTGTAGAAGATTTGCCGTCATATTCCTCATCTAAGAATCTAAAAACTTCTTCCCAAGCTTTTTCCCTGTGAATTTTGTTTGTGTATGAAATATTTCGCTTGTCCCACAGACACGATTGGGGCTCAATTAATCCACACAAAACAGACACGTCAAACTTGAATTCCATGACTACTGTGTTGCTCATCAAGGAAAGTTCAGAATGAAAATTTGATCTTTTTTGAAGCATTAAAAATCGTCTGAGCAACAATTAATGAAAGAAAGTATAAAATAAAATGATTCAAGTCTTTTATTGCTACATCTTTTATCAATCGTCTGCAAATTGAAGCTTATATTTTATTAATGCAGAAACGTCGAATTTTTACGCCATTGCTATATTTTGAAGAAAGTAAGCAGATGAATGAATGTCGTCCCGATTTTAAAGGCGAGACGGCTGCCATCCGACACGAATGGGACGACAAACGACAGCGTTCGGTCGGAGACGACACAATCGTCCTGGAATCGGTAGATGGAAAAGCGCATAGCATATTTTAATGCATTTTGCGTGCTCCAATGTCGGATGACGACAATCGTGTATGATTTATCGCTGTCGTGTCGGTAAGTGGAAAAGCGCCCTAAATAACCCGTCACTTGAAAAAAAACTTATAATACGCGTTAAAAAATCACTGTTACAAGTAGGATAATAATTCGTAAAAAGAACCCGTTACAATTAGATCAAAGTAAAATCTGTCTCGCAAATAAATACATAATCTATTACAATCATATCTCTTTTCAAAAAATATTCGAAAATATTTGAAGCATTATTTTATAAACTAATGCTGGACTTTTGTTTATTACGGAGGTCCAAGACAAAATAAGGCAAAAAGTGAAATTACTGGTGCTCATTGTAAAATTGATTTCTATTTTTGTCCATAATTTTGGGTAAAAAATAATTATTTCGACAGTTTATTCATGCCGTATCTGGCAGCAGTGTTTTTTTTTTTTTCATTAATTTACTCCATTCTAATGATTCATATTGATTTTTCAGCAATAAATTACTTTTTATTGGTCCAAATTTAAGAAAAAAAGATCAAAAATACCAAATTTTTACTTATTCGCTTAGCAAAAAAAAAAAAAAAAGCTGTATCACAGGAATAAAATCTTACAAAAAAAAAAAAAAAACCTTTCGGGAGTAATATGGATACAAATTTCCTGTCAAACTGAATCAAAATCAAAAATATTGGGACACGAAAATTAGTTTATTTTACACGATCCGATAACATATTAGAGACGATCCGATAATTTAATTATTATTATTAGAGGCATTAGAAATGTCGTAGTTTCTCTAATTTTCTAGATACAATGTTTCTAATACCACAGAAACTATATCACGAGAAAACTATTTCATTTTTATAGACCTTTTTATTATTATTAAAAACAACTGTTGCAGCCAACTAAATATGCCGTCCACCCATTCTGAATATTAACACGCAGAAAAAAAAATGCAATTAAAAAAATCATTCCTCATTTGCAAAACTACTTTCATCCCGTAATGTCTGTTCAGTAATCTTAACCATTAAATTCATTGATTATCACAGAACACTTCGCTTTTACTTTTATTCGTAGAATAGAAAATGGCAAAGCCAAGAATATTCCACTCTGAGTTGTCAAGATTTATATTACGGAAATTGATAATAGAGTTAAATCACGCGAGTTAGGACGTTACGCCGTTGATTAACTAAAGTATTGCTAACTTACTCACATAAAGTGTTGACTTTCCCCTGGAACGAGAGCCCCAAAACTGCCACTAAATAATTTCAGCCTCATGCGGTACGTTGAACAGATGCTGTCTCGCACCTTTGAATTCCAAAACAGCCATCTTTTACGTCAAGTGCTTGCAGCCCAGTGTGCACAATTTTAAGCAACAACTTTTAACCAAGAAAATCACGTCTCCTGGTTTTACGATTATAGCGAATTCCTTGAAAATTGCTGCTTTCGGAAAGCATACGTGTATATTTTCTCAGATTTTATTTCTGAGGTTCAAATCTGAAACTCGAATGAGATCAGATTTAGAATCGTGCATAGTTTTTTAAGCATAATTTGCAACATGTAGTTTTAAAAAATCCCCACGATTGGATTTAGAGTCATATAATAAAGCGAAAACAATGCAAACATTACGGTTTTTTTTTCTCTCTCGTTACGCCATTTAGTTGTTGTTGTTAATTATGCTACTCGGGTACCCAAGCACATGTAGACACACTTAAAGCTTTACCAAGGAAAGATGGCGGCTGACCTTGAAGCGAAAACGGACCGCTCCATTTTATAATAGGTCGCGTCAGAGAAACTATGCAGGCGGTGGAAACTTTCATTAACAAAATACGTAAAAATTCTCTTGCTGGCCATACCTATTTTTAAATGAAGCTGTACGTTTTCTCAAGGTTACGAGCCATTTATCCATGGTATAGCTTTACACAATTTAAAGAGGAAACGTATATAGAGCAGCCAGCCATTTGCAACACATTCATTCACACAGAAAAAGGACAAGGACACAATAGAGAGAAAATGCATCCATACCCGAGCCGGGAATCAAACCCGGGACCGCTCCATCCCGGTCAAGCTTCTCTGACGACAAGACGAGAAGGCCTTGCCATTTCGTTGTTAATAAGTGAATTACTTTTGAAAAAAATAAAAGTTTGCCTTCGCAAGAAATAAAAACGAAAATTATATTAACTTTAAAAGAGATAAACTGCAACAGAAAGAAAGAAAAACATGTTTCTGGTTGCAAGAACAAATAATGAGCACATACAGGGTATTAGACCGACACATACATGTCTGCAATTACTAAGTTGCAGCTGAGAATTTTGATACATGCATCGTGCCTTCTCGAATGTTATGCCAGCACACATTAACGAATACGAAATTATGAAAGATGTTTTGTACGTAACGTTCATTTGATGCTTTCAGACAAAAGGAAAGTACGCATACGAATGATGCTTGTTTTTTCATTTATGTAAACACTAGTCAAAGTAATAAAAATTTTATCCAGCTAAAGCTAAATCTATGACGACATTTTTTTCCTTATAAATGGGGCTGCAGTAGAGGCACAACCTTTTGCAGACCTAGTGTGATCCCCCAATTAAGTATCCACTCTTTCACGTAGCACCAGAATTGGTAGAATGCCATTATCACGAGAATTTTAACGCCCAGTTGCCGCCAGATGGAGGTACCTGGGCTCTTTTTGATGCAAACGAGCACTAGGATTTCACTTTGCCTATGGATATTCAAAGCCAAACGAACACCCAAGGGATCTTTTACATGCCGTATAATCATACGACATGGGGCGCCGAGAATTTTCCGCATCTCGAAAATCCAATGGCCAACTCCAGGATCGAACCCGTGGTATCGGCGCGGATAGCCGACGCTCTACCACCACGCCACCAAGTCGGCATATTTACTTATAACTAGACTTATTTTCTATTGTTTTTAGCTTTTAAACTAGAGAGGGTAGTGTACTTACACTAAAAAAGTAAATGTTGCCTACAGGAGCTTACATCTAACTTACTTAATACTGCATCAAACTCCAACAGTTATGCATCATTTTACAGATGTTTTTCACAGCTAGCAGCAAAATTTTAACGAACGATTCACACTTTTGCTATTATATTAAAAAAAAAAAAAAAAAAAAAAACAAAGAAACAAACTTCTTTCTGTCTAACGCTGTTGCTTCGCGCGGTTCAGCTAGTAAGTTTTTATCTGATAAATTAATATTTACACTCAAAGATAAGACCATTAGGAAGTAAAGCAAAAAGTTCCAATTGCATCCAACCATAAAAACAAGTAAACTCATTTCAATAAAAAACAGATGTAGCCACACATGAGCAAAAATCAATAGTAAAAATGTATAAAATTCTCGATTTAATTATGAATTTCTTCGAAAAAGTGCTTAAAACTAATTAACCTAATGGCAATCTAAGAGCATTCGCATTTTAAGAATTTGTATTTACACTCCTGTTACTTCCAGATCTAATTAAATAAAGAAACGATGTGACTGTTTAAAGAAACTAATGCGATTATGTAATAACTCTGAAAGAGATGTTTTTAAAGTGAGTTTTTAAGATACGTCGTCTTTGCAGCTTAATTATGCATTCAGATAACTTGCATCCATCCGAAATGCAAATATCATATTAAGATTTTAAAAATTTAAAGAGCATGAATATCGAAAGATATCGCAGAGTAAATTAATTTGTTAGACATTAAACAAAGGTATGTAATTCATGATTTTCCTTCTTCCATAGTTTAATTACATTTTTTTCCAATGACTAAAATAACTCAGTTTAGCCTTTTGCGTTTTTTACTTTTTTAAATTAAAGAACCAAATAATAAATTTGTGTCTGCGCAAGAATCTTTACGAATTAAATTTGACAGATTGTTTAACCTAGTACATTTTAAACATTGAGAACAACATACCAATCTTAAGATTGTAAAAATATTTAAAAATCCGAACTATCACTAGTTAACGCAGTTGGTTAAAAGCTGCGAAGTTAGCAAGTATAAGACTAAAAAACAAACTAAACCTGTGAAGTTAAATCATTAAAAGTATTGCACGCATATACCGATAGCATACATCGCAAAAGCAGTATTTTTTCAGATTTTTGTTGTGAAAGACAAATCAAAGCAGTCCAAGAAAGCGAAAGATTGCTCACTGATATGGTTACCAGTAAAGTCGTTTCTGCTTCATAAAATACCAGCACGCTTTCGAAACGGCGAAAATCGATTCAGTGCAGTAGTATTTTAAGTATCGTGAAATTAGATTTTACATAGTAGTAAAATTTTCGCCTTTCTAGTAGTTATGGCTAGCTACTTTCAAGAGCATACTTTCGTGCTTACAAAGTATAGTTTTGGTCAGCCGAACTATCTTTGTCAGCATTGAGTACGAAAAAAACTTCTCTTATTGCAGGACGAAATAACACATGTCAAGAAGGTTATTCGCTGCCATATTGACCATAATCTTATTAGTACTATGTGCAAGTGCACCGAACTTAGTCCCCAAAAGTAACCAAGAGAAGGATAGAAAAATAATATTTTTATGGAAGATGTATACGATAAACATGACTAGTTCTATACACATGTGAAACTTTATTTTTTCTTCGTTTGTCAACTTTTATTGTTTACTAATTATTTTATGCCAAACTATATTATTTCAAAAGAAACAAAGCGAGAGAAAGAGGGAAATACAAGCAGCATTATCTTCTTAATATTATACACTTATGTGCACAGACTTCATTAAATACTTTTGTTCAGTGACGTACATAGCAGCTCCGCAGCCATCACGGCACGGGAGAGGGGCATGAGGTTTGAGAGAGCACAATTCAAAAAGATAACACTGAGTTACAGTTTTTTTAAATCCTCAAATAGTTGGGGCGCACTTACAAATCTTGCAGGGGGGGGGGCAAGTAAGTATGAACGCTACTGCTTTGGTCTCTTACTTATATTATTTATAGTCATTATAAATCATTTGAAACAAATATATATCACTTGATTTACATTTTCATTAGGGTGAGTTCTGGTAAGTGCGTCCACGGGGTAAGTGCGTCCACTGGGAATTATATGAACACTGTCTTGAAATGGCTTCTGAAACACATCGACTATGTTAGATAACTGTCTAATGATAATTTCAATAGGTAGAATTCAGGCCTGGATTCAATAGACGAAACACAATCAGAGACAACTTAAATGTTTTCAAAAAAACTCTAAAGTAAAGATTGAGAAGGTTTAGTTTCAGCTTCTCTTGTAGTCATACCAAGCAATTGAAGTCAAGAAATGCAAGTTGTTTCTTTTGAGTAATAGCTACTAATAAAATACATGGGGTATTTTGATCAAATACTCTAACTAAAATTTGTTTATATGACGGTACGCACTTCCCCTTTCTTTAAAGTAAGGTGGGGGTAAGTGCGTACCATTATGATGGGGCAAGTGCGTACCATTATCATGAGGCATATGCGTACTATTATGCGGAGCAAGTGCGTACCATTATGATGGGGCAAGTGTGTACCATTACGTGGAAAATCCGACTCTCGTAATTCACCTTTAATTTTGCTTATAACTCTTTTATAAACCGATTATCAATCCGACGTCATTTCCATCAAGTATTTATATTAACATTGAATGCGGCATAAGATTTCAATTTTATTCATTACCTCTGAAATATATTGGCTTTTAGATATCAGTCAGTAAATTTTTCGTTGAAAATAGAGATCATGCGCTATACTTAATTTAAACCAGAATGACAAATGAAGCAATGAAATTAAGTGAAACACTAAATAAGAAACCTACTGATTCAAAAAACGAAGGTGGAGTAATGAATAAATTATATTTAAGAAAATTAAAGAACACCGTGTGAAAAACTATTTCAATGTAGAAGAAAAAAGAAGTACAAGTATCACATCATGATCAATTATTCTCTTTTTTATGCTCTTTATTTTGTGTTTTTTCTTACTGCTGCTGATTCTAACAAGAAAAATATTTTTAAACCGTATTTATTCAAAAAAAAAACAGAAAAAAAACGAATTTTTCACTCAAGTCACCTAACGATCTACCATACAAATAGAATTAAAGAAAAGCACAGGGGTACGCACTTACAACAAAGCTATTGGACGCACATGTCTCATCTTACATTTAAGAAGGGGTAAGTGCGAACCCTGGCTTAAACACAGACTGATTAATGTATTTAACCAAAATAAACTATGTAGACTATGAGTGATTATTACTAAATAAAAACAACTTACATTTGCTCACTTGGTCTTATTAAAAGGACAAAGGAAGAATCACAGACACAACTCTCTCAATCTTCAAATCGCAGTTGTTCGCAAGACACGTGGGATATCACTTGATTGCGTTTCATCCATGCAAGCAAGTACTGATCTCTAGTATTAGGAGTTATCCCAAGGCTACTACCTAACATATTTAATATGTGCCAGAAGTTTTTTCCTGCTCATATTCACATAATTTAAGGTGGACGCACTTACCCCGCTAGGTAGGGAAAGTGCGTACCTTAGAATAGGTGTCATAAACCAGGTCACAAAACCTATGCTTGTGGTTTATTTGACATATTATATGCTTGAAAATCTTAGTAAAGGATCTGGAAAGAAAACTAAAAAGAAATTGTGAGTGTACAAGATTTTTCCACAGAGCAGCATCCTTGAGAACATGAACTTTGAAAAAAAGGGTACGCACTTATCAGAACTCACCCTACTTTAGATTTCTAGATTTTCTACTAGAAAGAACTAGATTTTCAGGCTATTTTTTGCAGAAATGCAAAGTCCAACTTGGAAAAGAAATTTTAGAAATTTTAGTAGCGAGAAGAGACATAATTTAATTGGGAAATAGGGATCTTACTTATGGACAGATAAATCATTAAAAAAGTGGCAGAACTTGATGGATGTACGGATGAAATTAGCACTTTTTATTGATTCCTGACAAGTTTCATTCGCTGGACTTAAGCCCTTTCTGAAATAATTCAATTTCAACTTCCTCCTACAGCCCTCTACTTATATGCTTTCAGCAGCAGTTCAGAGGGCTCTGTTCACACAACGCATGCGTGGTGGTTCTGAAACTTTACTACTTTGCTTAACATCTAATAACAAACATGTTGCCGCAAATTTCATATCATTTGGGGGATTTTTTCATGGTGTTGCATTTTTTTTTTTTTTTTTGCAAACAGCAATACACTTGTAGCTTATAAATTTATTCAATGTAAATTCTTATCAAAAGCGTACTTAAAATATTTTTATTTTTAAGTTCATACGCCGTTTAATCAGAAAAACTTTCTCACGCTTTTCACATTCCAATTTAAAAGTCCTTGAATTTAATCTCTTATTATTGTTATGTAAATATCAGCTGTGGCTTATTTTCAAATATTAAATTCAGTTTCAATACTTTCTGAACTATTCGTGTTGTTTTTACTCTGTACACTTTCATTTTACATGATACAATAATGTGCCTAGAAAATTACATGAATTTACTGTTATTAATTTTATCATCATAGTTTCTTACAGAAGGTACCCTAGCAGCACAATCTCATCGGCCGATGATCGGCTATTCATCGAAACCCGATGAAATTCTCATCTGCCGATGATCGGATTTCGATGAGTTCTCATCGGGAATTGCTCCAATATGTCTCATCGGCCAAACAGAATCCGAGCAGCAAAATCCGATGAGTTTACGATGAGATTTGGAGCAATTTACGAGCAGTGCAGTCCCGTGCCGATGAATTTAGGATCAATTTTGGATGAAAATACGATGTGATTTAGATCAATACGCGAGCAGTGCTGTTCCGTGGCGATGAATTTAAGATGAAAATACGATATGATTTAGATCAATATACGAGCAGTGTAGCTCGTGGCGATGAATTAAGGATCAATTTTGGATAAAAATACAATGAGAGTTGGATCAATATACGAGCAGTGTAGTTCCGTGGCGATAGATTTTGAATCAAAATACGATGAGAGTTGGATCAATATACGAGCAGTTTAGTTCCGTGGCGATGAATTTTGGATCCTTTTCTTTTTTTTTCCCAACCAGGTGCAACTTGCCAACTCCGGGATCGAACCCAGGATTTCGGCGCGGAAAGCCAAAGCTCTACCACCACGCCACCAAGTCTACGATTAATGAGACCAACACTGCATATTTAATAGAAATTTGAGATTGGGAAAATTTTGATCAGAAAATTTGATCATTACGACCTCTTTCCGACGAAATCTGTAGCTTGGCATATTTTCATCGGGAAATTTGATCGGAAGGATTTCGTTTTCCGATGAAATAAAGCTCGGCTAATTTTCATCGGGAAACTTGATCGGAAGAATATCGTTTTCCGCTGAAATATAGCTCGGCTAATTTTCATCGGGAAACTTGATCGGAAGGATATCGTTTTCCGATGGAATATAGCTCGGCTTATTTTCATCGGGAAAGTTGATCGGAAGGATATCGCTTTCCGATGAAAAGTAGCTCATCGAAAACCGTGCTCGGATACTGATCGGAACGATGTCATCGTGCGTTACGGGATCAGTTTACGAGGAGTTAGTTGATCGGCAGAGCAAAATCCGATGAGTTGATGCTACTTGGGTACGCTTTAAAAAACAATATTTAAAAAATATTTTTTCTGCCTCTTAATCGGCAAAAATAGGTCAATAATAAATATTTAGCAATGGGGTCGATTATGGCTGATTAATCGATACTGCGAATTATACAAGCATCCCGAATATATATACAAACTTTTCAAGACCTCATTCTCATGTTCTACACTAATTTTATGCGCTATTGCATAAAAAATAGATTGCATAAACTTCTCCTTATGCGAAACGTGGACATACACTTATAGACAGAAAGACATATATACTTTCTTTAACCCTTTATGCCCCAACGGGACTCAGAAGTCCCGCCTATATTAATTTAGTATCAGAAATCCTAAACGGCTTGAATCATACTGAAGCTTTTGAGTACCACTCCTTGTACTTTGCTGAGAAGCCGGCAGGTGGTACCTGCGATCAAAAATAGTTTTCTTGGGGACCCTAAGGCGTAGGGGGCCTTAGACCCCCAAACATTTCAAAAATTTTACACTCGATGAAAATGTTTTTTGATGTATTTGCAACTCAAAAAACCGAAAAAATTTCTAAAAATTTATAAATAATTTTATTTGGGATATAAAGAGTTAAAAAGATCAGTACATTCAAATTTTTCAGGTTAGGCACTATGATAAACGGCACTTTTTCACAACCTAACACTTAACCCATTAATGCCTGACATAATAACCCATTAATGCCTTTTCTAAAGATATTTTGAATGCAGGTTACAAACTGTTTAATGGACAGGAAAAATAAAAATATATGTAAAAAATATTTTTTCTGTTAAGGAAAAAAAAATCGTCCCTTAAAAGTTACGATATACCCCAGAGGGTTAATACCTTTTTTACCATTTTTTTTTCTGCCGACGATATAATATTTACAAGGACATTTTATAAGAAGAAAAAAAATCAGCAATTAACATAAATTGGGAAGCTGAGAATAACTTTGAAAACAGCTTTTTTTCTTGAGATTGTGAACGATGCAATTTTTGATAAAGATCATATTAAAACTACTACAGAATGTACACTCAGGCACATTGAAAATAGCGACCCAAGAAGAAAGCATCGGATTGAAATGAAATTTAATACACATAATGATACAGATGAGAGGTTCACTTGATCTCAAAATCAAGACAATTGAACGAATACAGGGTGTGCAAGGACACACATACAGAGCAACTTCAATAGCGCGTTGGACCACCTCTAGCTGCAATTCATGCCACCATACGGCCCGGCATTGAGTTGATTAGACGCCTGATGTTGTCCTGAGGCAGACGGGCCCACAAATTTGTAACAGCCAACTCCAAATCACTCACAGAGTGACACGATGGCATCTGACGTTTTAGCTGATCCCACACATACTCTATAGGGGATAAGTCGGGGGAGCGGGCCGGCCATGGAAGAGTCTGAAAATGACGTAGGAAGTCTTGAGCAACTCTTGCTGTATGCGGACGAGCATTATCTTGCTGGAAAATTGCCCCTGGGAGACCATTTAGGAAAGGTCCTACA
The DNA here is from genome assembly GCA_038373865.1 of Uloborus plumipes. Lineage (NCBI taxonomy): Eukaryota > Metazoa > Arthropoda > Arachnida > Araneae > Uloboridae > Uloborus > Uloborus plumipes. The sequence continues at coordinate 190,013 of JAXGGA010000222.1, forward strand.
TGGGGTCGAAGAATGTTATCAACGTACCGTTGGCCGGTTAAGTTTCCACGCATCACAATTAGATTGGACCAGCTATCATAGGATATGGCCCCCCAGACCATTACACCAGCTGTGCGGGCAATGTGACGTAGAACAGCGTGGGAGGAATTGTACCGCTCGGCTGGGCGCCTCCACACCGGTATAAGGCTATATCAATTGTGGAATATCACAGATTGGCAAAAAGTTGTGTTTAGTAATGAGTCTAGGTTTGTTTTAGGGACTGATGATAACCGTATACCGGTGTGGAGGCGCCCAGCTGAGCGGTACAATTCCTCCCACACTGTTCTACGTCACATTGCCCGCACAGCTGGTGTAATGGTCTGGGGGGCCATATCCTATGATAGCCGGTCCAATCTAATTGTGATGCGTGGAAACTTAACCGGCCAACGGTACGTTGATAATATTCTTCGACCCCATGTAGGACCTTTCCTAAATGGTCTCCCAGGGGCAATTTTCCAGCAAGATAATGCTCGTCCGCATACAGCAAGAGTTGCTCAAGACTTCCTACGTCATTTTCAGACTCTTCCATGGCCGGCCCGCTCCCCCGACTTATCCCCTTTAGAGCATGTGTGGGATCAGGTAAAACGTCAGATGCCGTCGTGTCACTCTGTGCGTGATTTGGAGTTGGCTGTTACAAATTTGTGGGCCCATCTGCCTCAGGACAACATCAGGCGTCTAATCAACTCAATGCCGGGCCGTATGGCGGCATGAATTTTAGCTAGAGGTGGTCCAACGCGCTATTGAAGTTGCTCTGTATGTGTGTCCTTGCACACCCTGTATTCGTTCAATTGTCTTGATTTTGAGATCAAGTGAACCTCTCATCTGTATCATTATGTGTATTAAATTTCATTTCAATCCGATGCTTTCTTCTTGGGTCGCTATTTTCAATGTGCCTGAGTGTACATTTAAAAATGTCTCTGAGATAAAAACATGCAGTGGGTAGGGTCACCCGGGGCAATTCCTGGTCAGCAAGTTTCTGGGGTAATTCCTGGTCACAGTTCTTTTTATGTCTTAATAATCCTTCAGCAAAATGAAAAAAATCACAGAGGTACTCTGAACTATCTTCATTGCAATTCATTACTTAATTATGAGTTGACTGTGTATTTAGTTTGAAAAAAAAAATCTTTTTAAAATCTCTTGTTAAATTTCGTAAAACAAGATTGGCCTTAGTTTTGATACATTTGTACAAAGATCGTGATCAAACTCAAACTTCTGAATATTTTTCTCTTTCGTTTTTTTGGTTGAATTAGGTACCATGTCAGTTACTGAAAAATAGTTTTGGATTTACCATTATTGTTTTGAATAATTTGCAGGAAGGCTCCAAACAATGCCCCTGGCTGCTGGGGTAATTCTTGGTCAGTGGGGTAATTCCTGGTCAGTCCTTTTTTTAATATTTATGGATTATTATTTCACCTATTATTGACATATGTTATTGATTTAAACTATATGTAACTCTGTGAGCCTTAACTGCAAAGTTAACTGTAACCGCAATGTAACATTCTTATCTGTTAATGATAAGTATACAATATACTGAATTTTTCTTTGTTAAATTTCATCCAATTATTTTTTAAGTTTTAATAATTATTCTTAATTATACTAAGAAAAATGCTTAATTGTAACTGCATTGTACTATTCACTTAACTGTTCACCTTAACCTGTTCATAACAGACAGAAGCATGTGCTCAGTGTGTATGGTGCATGTGCACCATATTTTTTATGGACCTATATATTTGGTAGGTGAAGATTCATTCACAACAGATATAAAAGCTGTAGCTATTGCATACAAAGTGTATAAAAAGTATTTAGGCTAAGTTTTATTAAGTAAAGCTTTTATGTTGAAAACAATTGCATTCTTCCTTAAAAAAACTAAATACAGTGTTTAATTAGCTATATATATAAATAAATTCTTTATCTAATTAGTTTAATAACTTGTATTAATAATGTGCTTACAAAATGTATGCATTTTCATCAATCATTTGAGTGACCAATAATTCTCTGTAAACTGGTAATTGGCTGTCCGGACTGAGTATTTTAAAAATAATAAAGAGTAATAAAGTAATTATTGCTCTTAATACAAGTAGAGCATTAATACTTTGTGGCCCAATTGTATTTGGAGTGATAACAATTTAATTTTTTTTTCTAGAAATTATCTAAGCGCCAAAAACACAGTCCCCTGGCTGTCCCAATCCCATAGTCTAACTGTTCAAGATAGTATTTCAAAAAACCTATTAACACTACATGAATTTGGCTATTAATATATAAAAATAGAATAATGAAGCTATATTTTTTTATGAAATAAGGTATAATTACGTATTTCTAAAACGTAAAATTGTCAAGTAAATTCTGTCCGGAGTTTTTTCAAACAGTCCCCTGCAACAAATTCAAAGCTGTAATACGGAAAATCTATAACTTTTGCAAATTATTTTTGGCATGAAGTTTAAAGTAATCAGTGTGAATTTGCCGAAATCGCCGAGAATTTACATGACAATTTTCAGTTTTAGAAATACGTAATTATACCTTATTTCATAAGAAAAATATAGCTTCATTATTCTATTTTTAGATATTAATTGCCGAATTTATGTAGTGTCAATAGGTTTTTTGAAATACTATCTTTAACAGTTAGACTATGGGATTGGGACAGCCAGGGGACTGTGTTTTTGGCGCTTAGATAATTTCTAGAAAAAAAAATTATATTGTTATCACTCCAAATACAATTGGGCCACAAAGTATTAATGCTTTACTTGTATGAAGAGTGATAATTACTTTTTTACACTTTATTATTTTTAAACTACTCAGTCCGGACAGCCAATTACCATTTTACAGAGAATCGCCCATAACATTTTATAATAATTCATCTGCGTTGCCATTATAAGAAACCGTTTTACGACTTCAGACAATGAAAGAGAGCAAATTTTATAAAACTGTAAAAGGCTAAGAGGAAATAAATAATTTATTAATTGATATATATATATAATATGTACACGGAGTTATGGGAATCGTTTCTTACCCTAGAACAGTAAAAAGCCTACGGGCACAGTAAAAACGTGCAAAATTAAATAATGTGAAACGTCATCATTTCTTCAGGAAATGGACAATTTTAATTTTCAGAAAACTAAACTTTTTAGAGACTTCAGTGACATTTTTCGAGTCGAGGAATTTTACTTCTTCTTTAGATGGGGGGGGGGGGGGGGCGGCAGATTTTGATTCTGTCTAGGGGCGGCATGGAGCTAAATTCGGCTCTGATTGTGGGCTATCTCTGACAACGTTAGGATGGGGTTCGGAACTCTTTCCGTGATTTTTTTTGTTTTCTCTTTTGACATTGAAGTCCTGAAAACGCAATTTCAAACCTTTTTTAGAAGAGAAATGTGGTTCGAGACTCTCCACTGGAACTTTTTCGAAATTGAAGTTACAAAAACGCTAATGCAAGCTTGGTTCGGAACAGGGGTATAATAAATTTTATGGGGGGAGAGGAGGGGGGGGGGTATTGGCTCTTATCGACCTTGGTGGTTCGGGATTGTACCCTGTAATTTTTTTTTGAATCTGAAGTTCTAAATCATAATTTTAGCCCTCTTTAATGGTGTTACTAAAAGGGAGCGGGCCCAGGGCTTCGCCCTTAAAATTTGGAAAATTAAAATCCTAGAAAAGGTAATTGTAAACCATTTTTTCAATGATATTAAAGGAAATGTTGGGGTTCCCAGGTTGCGCTAAAGCATTTTTTCGGAGTTGAAGTCCTAAAAGTAAAATTGCAAGCTCTATTCTTTTGAGAACAATAAGGAATGGGATGCAGTTCGGAACTCTGCTTGGAAATTTTTTCGAAATAGATGTCTTAAAAACGCGATTCTGGGTCATCTTTCGTGATGATGAGGAACGGGATTTGGTTCTCGAAATTATTTTGAAATTGAATTTGTAAAGACACAATTGTAAGCCATCTGAAAAAGTTTCTTTTTCTTTTTTTGGTTTGGGGGGGGGGGGTCCTTCCTATCCAAGGCCGTATCCAGAGGGGGGGACCGACGGGCCCGGGCCCCCCCAGAAACCCAAAATATTTTGTAATGTAAAACAGAAAAAAAAGTTTTTTTTTCCTTTTTAACTATTAAACGAGTGAAAATTTGAAAAAGTACAAAAAAAAAAAAAAAGACAATTCAAATTCTCATTAGCTGCAAAACATACTTGAAAACAAGACTCTTATTACCACTTCCAGCTCTCTTTCCCAAATCAATCCAGGCTCAAGGCAAGCTACTTGTCAGTTTGATCGGCGCCCCCCCCCCTTCCCCCATAAAACTTATAAAACTTACAACACTCAGATTTTTACCCCCTAATCGCCGGGCCCCTAGTTTCCAACTTGGCTGAGATTGCTTCTCACCGCTGTGATTCAATTAAGAGGGTACTTTGTTGGTCCCCATTTATAAGCATTTGTAACCCTCGAGGGATTTTAATAGCTAAACATGTCTTCAATCAACAAAACCACACAAAAACAGATACATTCAGAGACCCTCTGCTTTGTTGGACCATGGATCCCTGGTTGGACGCTCACTAATCTTAGACAAAAGTTACTTTTAAAAGATTCCATTTACAAATGCTTAAAAGCCTTGAAAACGTACTTAAATGTGGCTATAAACCTTGAATTTTAAAGTTTCTAACACAAATGGGGGGGGGGGGGGTTGCATCAAGTTGCGCGAAACTCAGCTCCTTGATTAAAAAAATATTCCGCGTAATGCAAAAATCATATTCATGCATTTTTTGTAGCATATTTTCAAAAATAATTTTTTGTGACTCACATGTTTCATTTCTGACTATTCATTAAATACCTAATTCAGTATTTTAGAAGTTACTTTGTAATTGATATTCCTTTATTAATATGTTAAGTACGAGAAAAAATATTACCCTACCTGTATTCTTTTTCGTTTTCTGCAGTACTAGTGATTGAAAAAGAAATTGTCATTATTATATAAGTATTTTTTATTATCTATTTTTAATCTCTAAAATATTTGTCTTTCAAAGTTTTAACAATTTTGTAAGACTGTCCAATTAACTATTAAAACGTCAGAGACTGGAAAGTGCAAATGAAATGCTTTAAAGAATTTTAACTGCGCTAGAGTCTTTGAGAATCATTAATACCTTTTTGAAACTTATTTAAAAGTGCTTCAATCCTATTTCTTATCAAATAATTAAACTATGAATTAAATAAATGGCTAGAATGTTACTCTCTCGTTAATTATTTTTTAAACCTCTACACTATTTCTTTTAAAGAATTTTATGTGTTTTATGCTATTGGTTATTTTATGTTACTAAGTGCTGTATCTGTCGGTGAGTTGGGGAACTGATCAAAAACGACTATGCAACTGTGAAAACCGATGTAAGCAAGTGATAATGTGTTAATCTTTCCTCCTCCCTTGTCCTTCCTCTCTGTCACTTAATGTTAATCATTTGTTAAACTAAACATTGTTTTATGGTTTGATTAATCTTAATTTGCAAAGGAATGTAGAAAATTTATGAGATTGTTGTTTGCCTACTTTTCCAACATGTTTTTGAAGTCCCAATTGCCCCATATAAGGCATCAAAGTGCAGTATTTCAAAACTTTTTTTCAAAAATTTGCCCAGGGGAGAAACCCCCCCGGACCCCCTAAAATTACGAATATTCTACCCCAATTAAAAAAGTTCTCATTGCATATCTCTCTTGATACCCCTACCGCCCATAAAGGTCAGTTTAAGAAAATAATAAGAATAAAAAAATGAAAAAAAAAAAAAAAAAAACGCACGCACAAACACATCAAACATCGGGGGGGGGGGGGATGTCAGCTAGAAATTAGATTCATAACACACACAAAAATGTATGTGTGTTTGGGTACAGTGACTAGAAGGAGTGGTGCCCTCCTTCTAGGCACTGTAGTTTGGGCAATGTGCGAAACTGGGCCCCTCCCGAAATTTTTTTCTGGATACGGCCTTGTTCCTATCCCCAGGGTTTCTTCGGAAATAAAAAAACGCATCTTAGGCACATTTTGATAACGCTAGGAAATTTATGGGAATGCACTTCTCCAGATTTTTTTGGGAATTGCAGAAAAACCACCCATGTTTAGTCGTACGCTATCCTAGATTATGTAAAGTATACGGATAGGTAGAGTCACAGACTGTGCCCCAGATATTTTTCGAAGATGAAGTCCTAAAAACACTATTGCAGGCTATCTTTAATGCCCCCTCCTCCCGAAAGTTTTAACGATATGTATATTAGTTTGATTTTTACTTGTTGATCTTTTTCCGTTTATTTTTTAATAGTTTTATGTGTGTGCTCGGTATGCTTAGAAAATTTTTGTCTCGGAATTAAATTCGAATGGAGAAAACTGCGAGGCCCCGGAAGGCGCGAGACCTTTGGCGGTCGCCCGTTTTGCCCACCCCTTGCTATGCCTCTGATTTAGACTAGATAATATTTTATAAGCTTGAATTTGAAATTTTGAAACCGTTATTCAAAGAGATTTCAGTTGAGATATTCAAGTAAAGTTACTTTTAATCACATGCACTTGGAGTGAATGGGAGAAGGGCAATTTCAAATCAGCATAGAGGCATCGGCGTGGAGTTTCATTCGGCTCTGTCATATTCAATAAACGATTTTCTGTTCGAAAGATCTCATTCGGCTATGACACCTCATTCGCCTGTTTCATTTTTTTCGTTTTAACAAGTTTTCGTTCAATTTTGAATTGTTCAAAAAATTTACATTTGTGGCGACTGAGAAATGGAACTCATTTTTTAAAATATATTTTTACCCTTTGCAGTAAACCGTGCTTTGCGGCTTCCTTCAGTGCATTTCTAGCATGATTTTGCTTTTCCTTTCTGATTTATTCCGAACATGGAATCCTGAAAAATTAAGAGTTTTTCTCCTCAGTTTGAATAAACTTTAATAAAGGCTGAAGTAGCCACCAACGCGACGTGTGAGGAAGGGAGGTTTTTAAGAGGGGGGGGGGGCATTTCTAGGAAATCCCTTTCTTGAAAACACGAAAATGTCTACTATAGGGCGTGACTTACTCATCAAATTTGCTGGCGTTGTCAGTTGTACACGAAAAGCAGGAAACACGTTACAGGTTTCTACAACATCGACTTCATCGCTCATTTGGCGTACGGAAATAGTTTTTTCTTCCCATCGTGGTCATTAATGGCGGCCAAGTGGTCTTGGTTTTCAAGTTCGGACTTCCGAGCTGGAGCAACGGGGTTTCCCTATTGTTGCGCTTTGCACAATGGAGTTTGGAGATCGTGGCAGTTGGGATTCGTGTGGGTTGGGACGTACCCGGAGAAAAACTATTTACATATTTTAATTCAACGCATTATTTTACACTAAGAACAGGTATCTTTATTCATTTCACAGAAAATAAGTTGTTTTTTCCCTTGTAGACTAGTGACACTAGATGTTAAATTGCGTTGACTACTGATTTAATGAAAAGCTTTCAAAGTTTCATGGGTTCTCTTATCTAAGCAATTCTAACTTCCAATTCATACGTTAGTGCCAATTTTACAACTTTAAACAATCATATTCAGCTTTTCTCCACAAGGCTAAATTCCCCTCCCGAGTACGAGGGCTGTCTGAAAAGTTTCCGACCTCGATATGAAAAGGGCAAAATTTATGAAACAAAGAGAGATGTTCTTATTAAGGAGTCTTTTGGAAACTTGGAACCGTAATTTTGGCTATTTTTAGTTCAAAAATGTGTGCGTGACAGCAATACTAGTGAGTTGCTCTAACAGTTTTTTTGAAAATGGAAAAAATCAAATATCAAGCTCTGATTCGATACTTGTTTTAAAAAGGAAATACGCCTGCAAAAATTAAAAAAGAGCTGGACTCTGTGTATGGGGACTCTGCACCATCGTCTACAACCATAAAATTTTGGGTAGCGGAATTTAAACGTGGCCGTACCAGCTTGAGTGTTCGTGAACGCTCAGGTCGACCCAAAACTGCTACCACTGATGAACACAGTGCTAAAGCTCATCAAATGGTGCTGGATGACGCAGATTGAAGGTGAGATATATAGAAGAAACTATGAATATCTCTAAGGAATGCGCATGCCACATTTTAAATGAGAAATTAATCACGCGGAAGCTGACTGCACTTTGACTGCCGCATTTGCTCAATTTGACCAGAAACGTGTCCGAATGAACATTTGCAGCGCAATTCTGGCACAATAAACCAGAATTTTTCTAACGACTTATCACTGTAGATGAAACCTGGATTCATCAGTACACCCCAGAAACGAAAACGCAGTCAAAACAATGGACTGCAAAGTGAGAACAGCTCCAAAAAAGGCCAAAACAGTTCCTTCTGCAGAAAAAGTGATACCGGCCATTTTCTGGGATAGCCATGTAGTGATACTCATTGACTACCTTAAAATGGGAAAAGCCATAGCAGGAGCATACTGTTCTACTCTTTTTGACAAATTGAAGGAGGAAATAGAAGAAAAACGGCCGCATTTGAAAAAGAAAAAAGCTCTTTTTCATCAAGAAAATGCTCCTGCTCACACCTCAGTGGTTTCAATAGCCAAAATTTACGAGCTAAGGCTCGAAATCGTTGAACACCCACCCTACTCACCAGACCTGGCCCCAAGCGACTCTTTCTTGGTCCTTAACCTGAAAAAAGCACTTGGAGGACAAAGGTTTTCTTCAAATGAGCAGGTCACAAACTTTGTCAACAGCTTTTTTGAGGACACATTGTCATCATTACTTTTGGATGGGTTAAAAGGATGGGAGCATTACTGGACGACGTGTGTGGACTTACAAGGAGACTATGTCAGAAAGTAACAGTCAGTTTGGACGCTAAAAATATTTTATCTATGTTAGGTCGGAAACTTTTCAGACAGCCCTCGTATAGTTTTATGATATTAGCCAGGCCCGTCATTTAGGGGGGCCAGGAGGGGTCAATTGCCCCCCCCCCCCACCCCCGACTTTGAGAAATCAATGTATTTTCATAAAAGTGGGCGTGGTTTTTGTTGTCCTGGAAAAACTTGAAATGACGTCCCTGCATGAGGATATAAATAAAAGCGTAAGCCTAATTCCGATAAACATAAAATAAATGAAATGTCTCAACAGCAGTGCATAAAAAAAAAAGAGTGGAGCTGTTTTCTTTCGTACGGTTTCCGTGGAAACGAGGCAAAATTTCTAAAATGATATGACTATTTTCAAGTAACCGAGTATAATTACGGTGATGAAAATATTGTAAAGAAGCCTTTAAATTGATGACTTGAATCGAAGAAAACCTCAAAAACATGGATTTCTGCAAAGTTTGACAAGTTTTAAAAGCTCATAATCCACAATTTTATGCTTACTTTTTACAATTACTATTATTCATTTCAATTGAATAATTAAAAGATTGTCCCAGTCTGATAGAACAGCGCAAGTATAATAAATGATTTTATTATGAATCCTTCTTGTTTTTCTTTGAATAGCAATGCATTTGAAGCGACTGTAATTGTGTTGCGTTGAAAAAATTAAGTGAATTTTGATTATCAATGTTTGTTTGTTTTTACGTCATAATCGCATGACTCTCAAAAATTTAGTTTCACATGTCTAAATACACCATTTAGTATTCTGAGGTAATGTGTTCTTTTGATAAAATCTTTCTACCCCCCCCCCCTATTCCAGAATACCACGCCCGAGTATTACTCGTAGTAATTTTTTGTTGAGTGCAACGTATTGTTATACCCGAAAATATATCAGTAGAAGTTTATTTCGGCTTCATCTCTCTGCCAAACCCGAATCTAAACTCGGGAAAAGTTAATTTGCGTTCAATGTAATAGACGGATTAAATTGAAAGTTAAAACGTTATGGCGCATCATCCAGGAAAGTAGCACTAAGAGTTACACGAGATAAATATTTTTCATTGTTTAATAGGGAGGGGTGCGCTCACAAATCTTGCTAGGGAAGGGGCTCGCCTTAGTCTATGTACCGAAACTTCTTCCCTTGTTATTTGTAAAAGTTCAAATGTTTTTCAATCATCTGAAGGAAAGATGGAAAATATTTGTTTTTCATTTGTTTTAAGTGCTACCTCTAGTCTTTACGCATAAAGTAACGATATAAGGTATTTGCATTTGGTCGTGTTTTATCAATCGGCTCATTTCGAAATTTCATTCGGCAAATTGAGAATTACCCCCTTCCAAAAATTTAAGCTCGGTGCGCCCCTGGCAGCTTTGCCTACGTAGCCTGCTGTAATAATTGTTTTTAGAATCCCGGAAACTCACTCAACTCAAGGAAACTCAAACCACTACGTCACTACTGAATCAGAAGGGCTGCGGGAAAAGCTTTCAAATCTATATTCATCAAAAAAAAAAAAAAAAAGAGGTCAGTTCATTCAAACCATTTTGCACTTTCAGAAAAAAATGCGTGGTTGTTTTAGCTAAGCAGTGGAACGAAATTCCTTGTCTCAATACCTTCAGCATGTATCATTTGACCCTTGCAATTACTTCCAATACTGCACCCTTCCCAATCCATCATTGCCAACCCTCCCTGGAATCTACCGTTGGCCATCAGAAGACGCATACACACTAAAAATAAGAGACTGAGCATGAAGAATATGGTGTTGAAAATGTCAGAATATCTTCCGGAATAAATACGAGGAATATTTCCTAAAGCAGGCGTTTACCACCACGATGATCTTGATAGCGTATTCATTTTTCTCTTTTGAACTCCTGGAGCATAATTTTGATGAATCTCTTTATCCGGATCAAGTTATCTGATGTAGAAGAGTGCCTTGAGGTGCTCATCTACCTGGCAGATAATGTCAGATCTTTATCTTTGCGTAAACTCATTTCTTAATTCCCTCTAAATGTGGTCGCCTGGAGCTTCTGTGCTGTTAGAGAAATATAAGCATTCAACTAGTGATCTACACCCCAATGATTGAAATAGTTTAAGAACTCCTTTAAAAAGAAAGCATATATTACTTTTAAATTACTCAAGTTAAAGTAAAAAAACAATCGTTGATGAAATTGGTTCCTCACTTAATCAATACATTACAAGGGTAATAACATAAATACAACGTTGTTGAGCACAAATGCACAGGAATACTGCTGACACGTGTTTCGGAGTTAAAATGAACGCCTTTTTCAATGCAAAAAAAATTGTGAGCTTATGGATGCACAGACATCCGATAAAAGGCTTGTTGAATGGGCTTTTGTCGGATGTCTGTGCATCCATAAGCTCACAGTTTTTTGCATTGAAAAAGGCGTTCCTTGTAATGCCGAAACACGTGCTTACAATGTTCCTGCGAATTTGTGCTTTGAACAGCGTTGTATTTATGTCACTACATTTATGCACAAAGGTTTTTATGCAGAAGTATTTATGCACAAAGGTTGTATCTATTTCACGTTAGAGGAGTGTTACTAATATCAATTCTACTCTAATTAGAGTCAGATTTTTTTCACCTATCAGTGAAAAATAGACATCAATAGGTTTTTATCTTTAAAAAAATCTTCAAAGAGATTGAATTGGCTGATAGTGTGCGGTCCAACGATGATGATGATATTTAAAATTCAACACACCTTTTCGTAATTTATCTTACCGTCACACAAATAATAATTTCTTTTACACTACTCAACAGCGCTATTTTTCTCAACCACTAAATCTAAACAAGACTACATAAAAAGAAACATTTTTAAGGTAAAAAACCTATTTTAAAACGTTTAATTCTTTTAGCTAACTATATAAGTGTGTTAAATATTTCTTAGACACCGCAACTTTTCCAATCAATTTCATCCAATCACAACATTTGTTGAGGCAGCTGCTGAGCTGCCTTCTCTCTTAAGTCCTATTAATCGACTTTATATATGAATTATCGGTACGCGTACGGCTTTGCCCGTGGTATAAAATTAAAAAGTCATTTGATAATAAATTGATATCGCAGAAAGAATACTCAATTTTAGTTATAATCCAATTGTAATTCCTTAAAAGTATGATATAAAAATAAGCCAAAAGAGAAAATAAGAACAATTTTGTTGCTTACAGAAACCAACAGAAAACTTACCAAAGTTTAAAAGAAGAAGGAAGTTTTCTTTCCTATCTTTAAAAACAAAAGAATACATTTTTCGAAATGAAACACTTTAGACAGTAAGTTGCAATACCTCAATTTATACGATAGTTTTATAATTTACCGAGTTTTAATTCCTTAAATATTGAAAAAAGAAAAGCAGACTATTTTTTTCACAATATTTAAAATAGTTCATTTAACTAATTCTAATAAGGCTTGGAGTTTGGATTACTACAAGAACAAATACATTTTTAAAACTATTAAGGGAAAAAGAACGAAACAAATAAAAGAAATAAAAACGTAACCATGGTAACAACATGAAAAATTTATTTCCGTTGATAAAATCATTTATTTCATCTTTATTTTCAAATTTTATTTTCAAGTTTAACCATTTTAGAATCGTTTGGCTTGCTTTGCTCAAGGTAAGCCCTGAGTTTCCGGGATTCTAAAAACAATTATTACAGTTCCTCTAATGCTCGTAGAAACTTCAAACTGACATCATTTTTAGCAGAAAATTTCAAGCTTTCGTTTGACATAAGACTTGAAAATGTGTATGCAATATTTCTTTCTCATTTTATCGAATTTGGATGAAAAATGAGCTAAGAATTAGAATAGAAAAAGAACGAAATAGAATTTTCGAAAAAACGCTTCCTAGTACAACCCCATGCTATAAACTAATTTTGTGCCAAATTTTATGAAAATCGATTGAATGGTTTTGGCGCTACGCGTGTAACAGACAGACAGACAGATCGAAAGAAAGACAGATCCACCTTCAGCTTTATTATTAGTAGAGAAGATAGAGATCTATAGATAAAAATGAATGTATGTATATACCTATGTATGTCCTTTATCGACTCAAAGATTTACCGTCGGAATTCGCTAAAAATTTCATTGTGTTTGTGTCATCACTGGACACATCAAGAGACCAATTAAAGAAAAAATTCTGACAGGTAGTTCTTTTTTTTATTCCAATTTTAGTTGAAACTTCCACATAAAATCTCTAATTTTTTAAAGTCTTTCCTCAATTCAAATCATTATTTAGTGCTTCATCTCAACTTTCCCTCGATAGCTAATTTTACGTTTGATAATGACTTTAGGGGGGCCACGTGGGCCTATAGGTAGAGTATTCTCCTCGTAAGCAAGTGGTCGCGGGTTCGAGTCCCGCCCTGCCCATGACCATTGATGTTATTTCATCCTCTCTGCGCCGTAAATCTGTCCTGTGTTTGTCAGGAGGCAAAGCGCATAGTACGCAGTCCTCATGTGTGTTGAAGCTGATGGCTTCTGAAAAAAAAATTTTTTTGTCTTTGCTTCGCGTGGAATTTGAAATCCGGCTCCTCTCAATTCAAATAGTTAAGAAATGTTTCTTTCGTAAGTATTCACCCTCAAATATATAATACTGCTGTTTTTATTTTTCAAAAGTAGAAACGCAATTTTTTAGAAAATTATCACAGATAAATAACACATTTAAGTGGGATATTACGTTATCCTTTACGTCTTTTAACTGATCACTTTGTCACAAAAAATACCTCTTAGCATTTGGCGTCGTAAAGTTTGGCCACAATCGAGAAATTTACCAAATCTCCCAGCCTGTGAAACCCTATTTTCTCCAAATCAAAGAAAAAGAAAACAGTCTGGGAAGGAACAGTAGTTGTCTGCAGTCTAAAGAGTATTTTATTGCATGTTTAAAACATGTATTTAATGCCGCCATCACTAAATTTTTAATAATAATAGTTCCATTCTGACATTTTCTGTAACACCGCTATTCAGTTACTTTTCGTATTTGGCGTCGTAAATTTTGGCAACAATCGGAAAATTTTCCAAACTTCCCGGCCAGTGAAATCTTGTTTATTTGAGGGTCACTGTTAGATTGTAATCACTTCAAAGAGATGGTACGAAAGACATTATATTTCTTTCCTTTTAATGTTTACATTAAAATCATGGAAGAATGGTTGTGGCTGATCTACCTGATACAATCGGTTCCCTATGTTAATAAATTTAGATTTGGCGACCAATTTTACATTGAAATTACGGTTAAATCGGTGAATTATATTAAATTTCAAGGGCAATATTGCTGTGGTCGTTGAGAGTTTTCGAAAATCTTGGCTCTACAGTTGTGTCAAAAGTTCCATTGAAACGTAAAAATTTCGCTAAAAATAAATAAGTTCGTCACACACACACGAAAAGAAGAAAAAAGTCTTTAAAACTAAAATAATCCTCGCATTGAACACTACAAACTGAAATGGCATTAAAAGTGTCATCAATATATTTTAAAAGGTCGTGGTGCACATTTGAATTAAAGAATATAATAATTTTACTTAAGAGAGTGGAGTGAATTTAAATTTATTCAGTTGACTTTCTTTACAATTTTTTGCACGGGCATCGCCGTGCGGGTACTGCTAGTATATATATATAATGCAAAAGTAATATTAAGAACTGAATTTGCACTAAACTTCATCCATTCAAAAGTAATAAATTTTTTCTATAAAATTTGAAATATTAAATGATAGCCATGTTTACTATCTACAAAATTCTTGCTGAATCTCTAGCTGAAGCAGAGTTGTTTGCCTCTAACTAAACAGGTGATAAATGTCCAATTACTTGCTTGTTCCCATTAAGGACTCTTATCTGCCGACCCAATCCTTTTATTGAAGAAAAAGTACTCTCTGTCCTTCGTTAACAAGTTGATAGCAGCCCTGAAAATGATATCGTTTAAGAATCTTCCAAATGCTTTTATTTACCACACAGAACGACAAAATTTACGACGCCTTGAAACACAGGCATAGGTGTCCATCTGTCAACAGGACGGAATTAGTGTAATTTTTAATGATAATTATTTCGATTTATTGTTCTTTATTCCACAACTGCCTCATTATATCAGTTAATCATCGACTCTGCTTCTAGGGTGGCATTTACGCGCTTTCTAAGCTTCGAACATGGTTGCCAAATTGTCTGACAGACTGACCACAGCTGTAAGACTTGGGTTTTCTTGAAAAAACTCTGGTATATTTTGTGTTTTTGATGTAATGAAATAAACTGCTAACTGAATGAACGATACTAATTAGGTGCAGCTCCTCGTGTTCGAATAATTTGTTCTAGTTTTTTTTTTTTTTTTTTTCCTACTTCCGACAAAGCTGGCATGTCATTTCTCCAGCAATGAATATTATCTTAAAACAAACGGCCAAGCTGAGCCCATCTGGATCAGATAAGATGTTAGTACCAAAAGTCTTACCTATATTGTTAAAAGCATGACACATAATCTCGTCAGAAGAATATTTGCACCGCAAATAATGACAAATGATAATAATAACCTAGCAATTATAAGAATAACAACAATCCCTATCAGTATTTCTGATGCAGTGATAAATAAAAGCATTTTACGGGAATGAATACATATAGGATAATCAATACTGCCATTGCAGTATTTCTATTCAATATTGTACTCTAATATATTTCGATGAACTGTGTTCATATGCTCATGTATACCCACGCAACTGGCTTTAACATTTTAAAAATTATGCTTCAGAATGAGTTGTTCTTGCATTGATTATGCTGAATGATCATTTTTTCATTCGTTTTTAAAGAATTATTTATTAGGCTCATTCCACGTCAAATCGCCTAATTTAAATAGTCGGCCGTGCCGTCATGTCTCGGATTTTGTTCAATATTTTTTTACGGATAGATACCTATGAGATAAACTCAAATTAATTTTTTTAGATTTTTTGAATAAAAATTTAGGGTTGTAGAATTTTTTGAAATTTTGATTTTTTCAGAATTTTTGCTTTTTTATTTTTGGTATGCATTTTGAAAAAGCTCTATAACTTCCTCATTTTTCATTCAATTAAGCCAGTTTACGTATCATTTTAAAGCTAATTATTTTCTCCTTCAATATTAGTGACAAAAATGAGATTCTGAAAAATAGAATTTTGCCAATGGTCGTCTGAAGTCAGATTTTGTGTTTTTTCAATTGGTATGTTCAATAGGTCATATCTCCGGAGTACCAACTAAGAACTGCCCAATTTTTTTTTTCAGTGATGACCACATCATATACTTTTTATGTATAAAAAATTGGAAGGGTGTTTTTTGTTGTTTTGGAATAAAAAATTCAAGTGTGTTTTTTCAGTTGGTATGATCAATAGGTCATATCTCCGGACTACCAACTAAGAAATGCACGACACTTTTTTTCTGTTATGACAACATCATACCCTTTTTATGCATAAAAAATTAGGAGGGTGCTTTTTGTAATTTTGGAATAAAAAAATCAAACGTGTTTTTTCAGTTGGTATGATCAATAGGTCATATCTCCGGCTTACCAGTTAACAACTGAGCCATTTTTTTTCCATAATGAAAACATCATGATGTTTTTATGACCAAGAAATTAGAAGGAAGTTTTCTTGTTATTTTGAAATAAAAATCTTACATGTTTTTTTCAAAAAACTTTACTTTAAAATCAACTTTTGAAACTTAAATTTGAGATTCATTCAGCATCATACTTCACAAGCAGATGAAAATGTATCCTATTTATTACATTCAAATACTTAATGGTAGTTTTATATTGTTCTATTGCTTGCATGCTTTGGTAGTGAAAAGTCGCTGCATAATTATTTTACTCTTCAGTAATTATTTGCTAGCCACTCCATCAACCGATAGGAATTACGATAAAGTAAACTGAAATGTCTTTAAATATACTTTCATTCATAGTTTGAAAAAAAAAAGACTCGCGAGCTCTTAGTGGTTGGAAAAATTTTATATTTGGTTTCCATTATTCTGAAATCTACGCAACATTTTATAATTTGTTATCAAATGAAAGCATAAAAATTTCATGAATAACAATCTTTATTTCTACGATGTTCCGACAGTGGCAACAAAAGGTTTTTCAAACACAGAAACCTTCTTCACTAATATACCCTTCGTGTCTAATGGCTTGAAGAAGTAATTCTCTCTGCTGCCTACTATTATTAAGGCTCTTTCATATCTTTGCTTTAAAAAATCTTCATTTGCAACCACTTCCACTGCTGTAACGAAAAACATCTGTATCCCCTTTATGTTTTGAGAGGCAAATTGAAATAGATCATGTGCATTTAAAATCTGTCCTTCGACAGTTCTTTGAAGACTTGCCCTTATTGCAAGCCGTTTTATTGTGCCCCCTACTCCATCGCATGCATTCTTGCCATGACTCGTGGCAAAGAAATGCCATTCAGCTGCCATGTCGTGGTCTTCCTTGTGACAGCATAGTTTTTTTTTTTAATTTTACGAAGTTTTTAAACTTATCGAAAACTTGATTTTTAAAGAAATTTGTTTCAAAAATTCAATATTTTTTTTTTAAATTTCAGAACAACAAAAAACAGCCTTCTAATATCTTGATCATAAAAACATTATGATGTTTTCCATTTTAGAAAAAAAATGGCGCAGTTGTTAACTGGTAATCCGGAGATATGACCTATTGATCATACCAACTGAAAAAACACGTTTGATTTTTTTATTCCAAAACTACAAAAAGCACCCTCCTAATTTTTTATGCATAAAAAGGGTATGATGTTGTCATAACAGAAAAAAAGTGTCGTGCATTTCTTAGTTGGTAGTCCGGAGATATGACCTATTGATCATACCAACTGAAAAAACACACTTGAATTTTTTATTCCAAAACAACAAAAAACACCCTTCCAATTTTTTATACATAAAAAGTATATGATGTGGTCATCATTGAAAAAAAAAATTGGGCAGTTCTTAGTTGGTACTCCGGAGATATGACCTATTGAACATACCAATTGAAAAAACACAAAATCTGACTTCAGACGACCATTGGCAAAATTCTATTTTTCAGAATCTCATTTTTGTCACTAATATTGAAGGAGAAAATAATTAGCTTTAAAATGATACGTAAACTGGCTTAATTGAATGAAAAATGAGGAAGTTATAGAGCTTTTTCAAAATGCATAGCAAAAATAAAAAAGCAAAAATTCTGAAAAAATCAAAATTTCAAAAAATTCTACAACCCTAAATTTTTATTCAAAAAATCTAAAAAAATTAATTTGAGTTTATCTCATAGGTATCTATCCGTAAAAAAATATTGAACAAAATCCGAGACATGACGGCACATACCCTTAGGCGATTTGACGTGGAACGACCCATTACCGAATGACAATTCTCATGAATTCAGAATAAATCCAGGGGTGCCATTGGTTACGGTATTACTACTTTTCTGTGTAAATAAGTTTCACTCTCTCTTTTAAATCATGCTTTCATTTACGTTTTGCCTTAATTGGCTGTTTCAGCAATAAGAACTTTAAAATAAACAAATAATTTTTTAACATCCCTTTTGTCGAACAATACCCAATCGTCAACGAAAACTGCTCCAAAATTCTCTTAACTAAGAAAAAATCAGTTTTCAAGCTTTACGGCAGCTTTGAACTTTACAAATCTCCCGTACTTAGACATATTCTTCTGAAGCTCAGACTGATGATTATCCAGGAGCTCGTGGCTCTAAACCGAGATAGTGGCGTATTAAAATTCAAATTTGTAGGGGATGCGGGTCCGCTGATTTCAGACGCTCGTATACAAGGCTGTTTAGTGTTTACAAATAAGTTTATGCAATTTAAAAATAAATAAATACATAAATAAAAATTTAAATAAAAAAAATGAGGGCACGAAACACTGCTCAACCCCTGTTAGGTTACTGTTTGGAATGGGGATAAACTACACAGTACGAGAACGTTTTCTCAGGTCGTGGTACATTTCGAAAACTCCTCCGATTGACATTTTTAATGCATGACATATCAAAAAGGAAAAAAAGTTATTAATTTGCAAAATATATGCTTCAACGAAGTGATAATCGTGTACTTAAACCCCAAAATATCGGACTCGGAAAAATTGGGACCCAGTTTATAGACCGTGCTGCAATTAGGATCTAGTTATGGATTGCTTAAATAGGTGTCTGTGATATTTAGTGATTAAGAATATTTGGCGATTTGACGCATGACTTGGCCTAATTGGTAACCCTACTCTCAATGTTCTATTCTTGATTCGGCGTTACCAGGCTCGAATCGAGAGTCTTTTATTCGTTTGCAAATGTTGCCTTCAAGCTAGAGATTACCACATGGCAGCAAAAAACAAGATGGTGAGGAAGATTCTCTCCTGTACAGGCATAAAAAAACCCGTTTGGGACATCATCCCAATTGAGAACTTATTGACGAAGATAAGAATTACGCCCAGTAAATCAAATATGTGAAGGAATATTTATTCTTTGCGGTGTCGTTTATCAAGCGTCCCCTGTTTTGTTGAGAAAGCCTTTAATCACATTTGCCGAAGTTCCTTTTTTTTTTTCGTGAAATTAGACCAACCGCATTGGATGGAGAATGAGTTATGTGCATGCTTTTGTAACAGCTAAAAGCTGTCAAGTGATAAACAACCACCAATGATTGAAGTTTGATTCATGTAACAACAAAGTATTTCTAACCGGAGTCGAATTAATATTTAATCCCCCATTTCGGCTTCGATCAAGCGTTACAGCCATCGTAAATCAAACGTTAAACGAATTGTCCAGAAGCCTTAAGATTTTTTTTTTTTATATACGCTGAAATTTCAGTAAAATTGCAAAAATATAGAAAAAGCATTATTGTACAGCAAAAGACATGGTACTCTTAGCAAACATAGCATTCTATTACCAATTGCAACCAAAATCAAGTTATTCTTAATTCCGAACATTTTTTTTTCTCCAACTGCATAAATATTTGACCGCCGAGAAACATGGAGGAATTAGGAATCAACGTGTTTGGAATATTTTTTTAAATATTGCTTGCATTTTGTGTGCCTTCTCCGCCAATTAATTTATCACAACACCAAGTTACCAATGAAAACATAATTTGATAATTTTTTTTCAAATAAAATTTAATATTTTTTTTCCGAATTTTTGCAAATTTTCGGTTTTAAAACATATTACGAAAATTGCAATTGGAGAAAAATTTTCCGTTTTCGCTCTTTTGCGGGAGCCCATTTATCAATCAATTCAGTCACAAAAAATATAGTTAGCCACAGAAAAATATATGATGTTTGTTTCAAGAAGATTTTCAAAATGTTTCGAAGCTCTCTGTCCCTTTTATACTCTACTATACATTACACCGAACTCTGTATATGGGTGATTCTACAAAAATGGGTAAATTTGTGTTCCATACTAATTGCTCTTTTTGTTTTTAATTTAATAAAAAACTATTTTGGGAATATTTTTATGCGTCTTTTGTTCAATAATTTTCGTTATTAACAATGTCAATATTTAATTATTATTCATTTAAAAAAAAGGATATTCGATTGAAATGTCATCCACATGCCCTGTCCCATAGGTGCAATTTTCACAATCAATGGAATATAGATTTTAAAAAAATAAGTGATTTTTTTTTCAAGAGTTTTTTATTTATAAATATGAATGTGTGCAAGATGTAAATCACAAAAAAAGCAAAATAATATGAAAATAATATCTCTAAAAGTTAATCTAAACTTTGTCCCAGCGATTATCAGTCATCCACATGTCTAAAAAGTATAGATATTTTTCTCTGAAATGTTTTATTTCAAAATCTGGCAACACATCTTAAAATAAAGCATGGAACTTTGTTATTCCTGGCTGAGGATTAATTTTGCTGTTCTGCAATTACTTTTTGATAAAAAGCAAGCTAAACTCAACTTTCAAGGCAAGTGTTTTTTATCTTTGTCATTAACATGCCCCACAGAATGCATGTAAAATGTACATGTAAATAAATTTTGATAATGAATAATCCTAAGGCTTACATTTGTGGGTTCTAATTCGAAGTGAAGCCGAAAAATATTCAGATATGACTTTTGGAGAACACAATTACTTGTGATTTGTCATTCACATGCCCTTTTTCTATTGTCATTCACATGCCCCAATATAAGACACGTGGATGAATCAAAAGCCAAACTATGACAGTACAATGTTTAAAAATTATGTCTAACAGTTTACTGGTTAAAAAATTTCATTAATATACCTATTGTATTTGTGTTATTCACATACTTACTGTGTTATATTCACATACCCATTGTGTCATCCACATGTCCTTTTTATCATTCACATATGCCTTCAAAAAAATAAAAATCCAAAAATACAATAAAATACAAACATTTAAGCTCTGCTGATATTCTAATTTAATTATGTAACTTATCAAGTGCTTTGCTGATTTTTTTCAGATTTTTAATTTTAAATTAATTTTTTGAAATCTACATGTTAGAAATATTCCCATTTTTGTAGAATCACCCATATATATGTCTTTTGGTATTGAAGAAAAAATGCTTTAGTTTTTTATTTAGAGTCACCATTTTCAACATATTTTTTTCTTTATTATTTTAATAAACTATATTCTTCACATGCCTTTCTCTTTTCCGGAAAATCATATATCATTCAGAAATCGCCAACTCTTAGTGACCTGTAAGCTTTTGCACTACTTTCTCCAAAAAGACAGATAAACCGACGCACTAAACGCGTCACCTTGCATACGGTCGTCGCACCAACTCCCCTAGATGACTTGCAATACTCACTAAATACTGCATATCTAGATAGATAAACAATTTAGCAAATCGCTACCTTGAGCACGTGTACATGAATGTAGTGTCAATGATGTGCATGCGTTGATTGATTCATTGATGATGAGGTCAATAGATTAAGCCGTACTTAAATATACACATAAACAGACTGTTGCAAAGTGAAGTAGCAGCGGCAAACGGCAACTGAATCTCGTCAAGCATATTTTTACCTGTTCAACCATCATGTTTTTCCCACTAAGGCGATTCGAAAAACTAGACTAACAACCTTCTTTTTTGACACTGAAACTCACGCTTGGCTTATGAAAACTGCATCAATAACTGAAAACGACTAGAAGAAGTGAAACTTTGCTTCGGTGAAAATTCGATTTAAACGTAATTATCGAATCAGTCAAGCATTTAATTGGCGAGTCGTGGTTCCAAGCTCCCCGCCCCAGCAATTTGTACTCTAATTGATCTCTTGATGTCTCACTTCGGAAAATACCATTTGTACTTTTTCATTCGAAAATTCCATTTATTATTCGCTTTTCTGAATGTTCTCTTTGAAGCTTCCCATTTTGCTCCACAATTCCTATCACTTCGCGACGTGATAAATCGGTTCGGTTTAAAGCGTGTTACTTGCAATAGGATAATTTTGAGACTTAGCTCAGTATCCGTCACAAAAAGGTTGATGGCTTACTCTGGAAGATAAACAGGTGTTTTTCCTTGAGGTCACTCAAGTTTATAAATTCGTTTAAACGCAGGAAAGAACGTTTCTCCGGAGGCAGAAATATGTTCTTCGAGAGTTCGATGCCCAATTAGAGTAAATTAATCTTCAGGCAAAAAAGATTTTGTTGCAACTTGTTGCAAAATACATTGGACAGAAAAACTACTTCCTTTCCCTTCATTTTTAGACAATTTGTAACAATAACTTTAATCGCGCTGCCTGATTTTGTGGGCTAGATCTGCTCACTTTTCAAATGTCAATGTGTACCATTTCTGAAGCTTGACAGTAAAGGAATCTCTAATTGATCTCATTGATAAGCCTTTCTTTTATTACACAGGTATTCCTCCATCCAAACTTAAAATGAAAGTTGCCGAGTTTCTGAAGTGATACAAAACTTGATTATAACTTGAAAAAATAAATAAATAAATAATAACTAATAAAACTGTGGAAACTCAATAGAGAGCAAAAAATTATCTAATAATTAACTTTTGGGTCGACTTTCAAAACAAAACCAGTTATTTCCAACACAAAATAGCCATTTTCTACTTATGTAAGCATGTATCATACATTGATATTGCCAATTCAATTAATACCGCTCCCAAAACACATTATCAAAGATGCAATTTACTGTGATCAAACTTTTCGTCTGTATAAAAAGAAGTATAGGTTTTTTTTTTTTTTTTTTTTTTTTTTTTGCGCAGTGAAATTTTAAAACATGGACTTAATTTCTGCTTCTGTTTTTAAACCAATCATATAATTTTTCACCGTAAATCTAGGGCGTATCTGAGGAGTAAAAACTAATATACAAAGCATGAGTTTGTGACTTTCTTTTTTCTTTATTTCTTTACTTTAAAGCTTTAATAGTCAGAACATCAACAATTGCTACTTACAGAAGACAAAAAAAAGTGTTGTAGGCACATGTAATACAGCCACAAGAGTAGATTCCAGAAAAAGGAAAAGAAAGACCACTTATTCTCCGAAGGAAGGGCCGAAGTTTTCAACAGTGTTTCAACTCTTAAGGACCCAATCTAGTAAGGTTCTTCAAATATTTGCAAAATTGTCCATGACGGATGGGTGGATCTCCTTTCAAGTATTTGGTTAGATTACTGTTACAGTTACCACCATGTTTTAAGGAAGGGTTAAGAGGCTGAAAGAATAGGAAAATTCTTTGAAGAAAATAAATTCCTCTCTGGCAGAGTTACTGCGTGATTGTTTTAGGAAAATATGCCGGACACATTACTCTGATAAGAACAGAAAAGCTATGATCACAACTTTTATCTTTAATAACAATTTTAATTGTTAGCCTTCATTTATATTAAAGCTTTTTAAAAAAATTAGATTAAATTTTCTGAGCACTCTAATTTGCTAAAATTAGTATTGGTTAAGGTGACCATTACTTTTTTTCGTCCGTGTTTAACATGTATTGTCAACAACTACACGTTTAATAAGTTTTAAAAAGTTGCACATCTTTTACAGTTGGGGTTTAATATAGAAGAATTTCTCCGTTACATTATACAGCGTCCATTCCTCAACAGGGAGTTTTGTTGTACAATTACTATGTCATTAGGACAGGAATTATTTTCCAACTGCAGGTGTTTTCAGGCCCACACAGGGGCGGCGCTAGCAGTTTCACCGCCCCGGACAAATTTTCAAATTGTCGCCCTCATCGGGATCTTTAAAAAAAAAAAGGTGGATGGGGGTTCTAGCCGTTCACATTCTTATAAATTTAAACG
This sequence comes from Uloborus plumipes, assembly GCA_038373865.1. Lineage (NCBI taxonomy): Eukaryota > Metazoa > Arthropoda > Arachnida > Araneae > Uloboridae > Uloborus > Uloborus plumipes. Next base: position 214,023 of record JAXGGA010000222.1, read on the forward strand.
TCTTGAGCTCGAATTATGCTCGAATTTCATCTTTATAGGTGTTTTCCCTTAAAAAACGTGGTTTCAGAACCCCCTCCCCTCTCCACGAAAAAAAGTTTTTTCAATTAAAGTCTGCTAGAGCTAAGTCTCGAAAAAAATTAAAAATAAACTCAAACTGCAGACGATTTGTAACTATGACGAAGAGAATTCTGAGCCTCAAAACCAGACTAACGTAAATCACTGTGACTACTTAGTAGGAGGAGTTAAAAACGTTTGGCGCATACAAAGGTTGGGACGAGCGCTCTATTAACACTGGAAAGTAATTGTAAAGGTTCTTTTTTTTAGGAATTACGTTCATATAGTTCGATGCGCAATAAGATTTTTAATACGATGGAGCATTGCCATTTTTTGACTTACGTTAGTTACCCCTTCCTTCTCGCGCCCGTGAAAATGACGGAGTGAAGTTTCGTCCTCTATTTCTCGCGTCCGTGATATTTCCGGGCTGAAGTGTTCAAAAATAATGCGTGAAAAATAATAAAACAATCTATTTCTTATGCCCGGAATCATGTTTTATTTCTCAATATGCACACCGGATGGCTGCCCTAGTCTATTTGCAACGTTTTTAGAGAAAAATATTATTAGAGTTGTATTTTAGAGTTTTATTTTAGAGTTTTATATAATTTTCTTGAATAAAAAAATAGGCACTTTTATGACTATTTTCTTCAAAATTATGCGAGCGTTAAGGGGTTAATCCGGTCCTGCATTACAGAATTAGTGTCGCTAGTATTCATAAGAATAAAGAGCCAGACTTATTTTTGTCCTCATAGCAGGTTGAAAAATCAAAAGAACATCAATCTCGGTCAAGTGCGAGCTACAAAGCATTTCGTGGATAATAAAAAGATAAATATATTAATTAATTAATAGAAGTTCATTGTCAATAAATACAAGCAAATTAATCTTGACTTGATCATTCCAGTAAAAAGCAGCACAATAAAACCAAATCATGTTTATCTCTATATATAAAGATGACGGTGTTAGTTAGTTAGTTTGTTTGTTTGTACGTTTGTAACCGCTGTACGTTTGTCCACCCTCCGAAGCCCCCACAGCACCGACAGACCTGAAACTTGACGCAAAAATTCGAACGTATCCTCGTGTAATGCATCTCGAAGGCCAAATTCTAAATTTCGATTTAGTTATTTTTAAATTAATTAATTAGTCTCATTTTTGGTGTATCCGCCATAATTGAGGGGGGAAACCTTCCTCCACCCCAAAACATTATAAATCGCTGGAAAGGGGTTTTTTTTCTGAAAAAAAAAAGTTTTAGCACGTTACTCTCCGTTAATTAGGAGAGGAGATATTAATTAATCAAATTTATTCAAATTTCAAGGCATAACTCTGTACGCAAAACTAAAACACTAGATCCATTTTCCATACAAGCTGCTCTTTCTTCAGTGGTTTAAATTTACGTATAGAGTTAAGCCTCGAAAATTTACTAAATTTGAGTATATCTCTTGTCTTTTCAATTTATTTGGCGAATTGTTTTAAACTTTAAAAGGACTTTTAGTGTAGTTTAAAAGGTTGTGGAGAAAACGGTAAGACTAGAATTTCTTATGCGATATTTTAAAAGAACTCGATGCATTTACAACTTTTAAAATGCTATGAGATTTATAGTTGTGATGCCTAATAAGTGAATTTGAGGTGTAATATAAGAATATTTTCTTAAAAATTAAAGTTTTGCTGTGGCCGAAAACTCTCACAATATTTTCAGAAAATTATAGTAATTGGCCCCATATGATGAGAACGCTACTGATAACTCTAAATGTTTAGCAATAGAAAAATCAGATGAAGAGTTTAATGCATTAAATAAGCTCATGTCTCTAAAAGACTTCCAAAATATTTTTGGAGGCGAAGTGGACAAGATAAAAGCACTGAAATATCAGGAGGAAGTTTCAAACAATACATGACCGTTATACAAAGTTCGGCGCTTTTTTTCCAAAATGATTTTTCTAAAAACAACTCTACCAATACTGAAATACTGACTGCAATTATAACAACAAATACAAATTTGACTAATGAAAATAATGTTACAGCAGCAACAATTGTGATAACTCCTCTGAAAACTCCTATAAATTTGTATACGTCAGCTACTTCAAACAAAACAACTCATTGTAGTAAATTTATCGATGATTACCAACTAAATGCGCCAAAAAGTAGAATTTTTTTTAAATAGGATACACAAAAAAACCATTCTTTATAATTTCTGAGAGTTATAGAGCAGCTATTGAAAACAATGAACAAGAAAAGCAGCAAAAAGAGTGAAAAAGAAAGAAAAGAAGAAAAACGGAATGGACAAGCAGCCGTACAAGAAAGAAAATGCTTTAAAGAAGACTAATATAAATAAGGAGAAGTCAAAAAATAGAAAAGGGAAAGATGGAGAAAGATATTGAATGCTATAATGTTATAATATATTTAATGAACGAAAAATATATTCAATTAACGGTATAATACCTTCATACAATGGTATACTATATTCATGTTAAGGAATAATATTTTCATATATATATATATGAATAATCCAGCATAACATTGAATGTTTACATGGCCAATAACTGTATGGTTTCATAGCCAATAACTATGATAAGGTGGCCAATTACTATCAATTTGACATTTTTGTTTTTGCGCGTTGACTTTTTTTCGAATAATATATCTGAAAAAATGTTTTCAGACAGTATGAGTAGTAAAATGCATTAATATAGTATCATATGAAGTATTTCTTATTTATGCAGAAATGTTTCATTTATTTTTTATTCAAGCATACGAATACGATGTCGCTAAAGTGGCCAATTACTATACCGCTTCGGCTATAATAATTTTACTTCAGAGGATTAGAGTGAATTTAAATTTATTCAGTGGACTTCCTTTCCATTTAAATGCACGGGCATCGCCGTGCGGGTACTGCTAGTTAAAGCTATAAGTTAAACTGGACAAAAAGTACAAATTATAAAGAAGTACCACAATAGCATGTCGAGTAGAAAATATCTCAAAATATAATAAAGTCAACAAATCATTTGAAAAAAAGAAAATCAGGGCTTTTTTTACGTGCTGCGTACACACACACACACACACACACACACACAACTATATAAACACACATAGTTATTTAAATAACAATAAGAAGAAAATGACCTTTTATTACTTGTTTGTGCCCAATAAGGAATTATTACAGAATTTATAATGATATTTACCCAGTTTAGAAATGTTTCTTGAGAGCTGATAGTATGTTGGAAATGTTATAATTAAAAAAGTGGAGTAATATTGATGAAATAAAATATAATAAAATCATTGCTTCAAAAATATCAATTTATACATTTTTTTCTTTATAATCATAGATTAAGAATGCAATAAAACAACATTAGTATTTGATACACACTTTAATGACAACTTGATGAGAGATTAATTGCTTATGCTGTACAAAATTTGAGAGATCAAATTAATGTTTAACGTTATTTTCCCTCCTGTAGTAACTTGTAGTAATATTCATTATCTGCTATCAAGTCTGTTAAATAACTATTTTTAAAAAAAGAAATATGAGGAAGAAGGTTACAATTCAATGCATTGTTCTTCCGTGGTACTCTATTACTACAAATTCCTAAAGAAACAAGAAAATTAAAAAGCTTTTTCTTACTTTTAATTCTGCAAAATTTGCAATTATTTTTTAAAAACCTATTTGTTCAGCTAATTCGTGTTCAATTGATAATGTAGCTAGGCCATTTAATCTATCTTGAAGAGTTGTGGAACTTAAATTTTTTTTTATTAATTTTAATTTTGAGAAATTCCTCTCGACACCTGCCACACTTATTGGCAAAGATAGTAAAATTCTTAAAGCAATAGCTAAATTTGGTGCAATATCAAGAGTTGAAACCAAAGATAAAACTTCGATTGGGCTTTGCTTTTTACCTAATAAGGCCGAAACTGACACTATTAAAAAACCGGGACGTTTGGTACCATGGCCGGACCCCTGTATATTTAGTTCGTGAGATGCAGTTTTGTTTTACAAATACAAGTTTAACATGCAAGCCTGTTTTTCAAATTAAATATTATTCAACATCATGAATACATCGCAAGAAACGAATAGTAATGAAAATACATGAAACTTACTTCAGAAATATTTCTTTCCTAAAGACAAACCAAAGCATATTTTTTGAACTTTTTGCCTTTACTTAAAGATCGACGCTGATGATGGTTGAGTTTAGCTGCAATACATAGCAAATTGTATTTAGTTTTTCGGCCCCAAAGATACAAAGGGGGCTTTCTAAAATCACCTAATTCGTTGAAAGTTCCCTGCCACGAATAAACAGTAAAATTATCCAGGCATACGTTGAACCTAAAGAGAAAACTCGGTTTATCGAAGAGGTGGTGTAAGTGACGCACGTGTTTTCTTTTTACTAGTACAAAAGAGAAGCAACACTACCGAAACAACAAAATAAAAGCGTCCCACTCCCAGGGTTGTCCCGCTCCCCTTTGCATCAGTTTCAAGGAAACAATTAGCAGGAAGAGAGTTTGGAAAATAGGAGCCATAAAGCAAATGGCCTAGGGTCCAAAATCATGCGAAGTACCCCGAAGTACCAGGGTTGGGGCCCCAACCCTGGCGAAGTACTTTGTCGGTATTCGGACCTCACACGACGCTGTCTCGGCGTCTCGCTTCGCAACTGATAGGCAAGGGTGATCAGATGACGCCCCCTACAGCAATTACGTAACAAAGAGCTCACAATAAAAATAAGACCGAAAACTTTCACGTTCGTTTCAAGCTTCCAAGCTGCAAAAGGAAATTTGTTTGTAAAAGACATTTGTACAAATTTGTCATTAATGAAAAATGTATTTTAGACATTCAAACCAAAATGCCGCCCCTAAAATTTGGCGCCCCGGACAGGGGTCCGGAATGTCCGCCGCTAGGGCCGCCCCTGGGCCCACACACAGCTCAAAACAGCCTTAGTTGTTCCCATCATTTTTCATCTGCACATCAGAATCAAAGCATACACGGTGGCCTCATTTTCCCATGATTCTAACAATCCGAAAATTCTCCTAGTGCTTTAAAAAATAAATAAATAATGAAATACAAAGTTAAATCCATAATTACAACCTTATTATTTGTTTCATCCTCATTACAGAAAATAATGTTAAGGAAAATGTTTTTAAGTGTTTTCTTATTTAGATGCTCAAATCTTTGTCTGGACATTTTCATGGCTTTTTTCCCGGTGTTTTTTTTTTTTTTTTTTTTTTTTTTTTTTTTTTTTTTCACGTTTCCACGCACATCCTGCTTCGTGATAATTTTTCCAAACTGCCATTCTGACAATATTTTCGTGACCATTAAATGTGTATTGTCTTTTTAACTATGGTTACCGAAAAAAGTATTCTACCGAAAGCTTAAGAAAACATGCAATTTTCATTAAAGCAAAACAATAACTACCGGTTCTAAAGCAAAATATTAAGTCAAAATGCTCAGAAATCAAAATATTTGTTCATGTGTTTTGTAAACATTAGAACTAAAACAAAGTTTATTTTGTTTTCTTAAATGGCAAAAATATTAAAAGCCCATCGCAAACTGATTTTGATGTCCCTATTTGCTAATCCCAATTTGTAACATCATTTACAATTACGAAAAGAAAAAGCGCATATTTTCAAAGCGGTCAATTTTTATCAAGCTATAATGCACTGAAAAATACTTAGTATAACGATTTGTTCTGCATATAATACATTCATCGCTAGAAGTAAAATATTTGCTTTTAGTGTGTAAACGAGTCTTTTTAAAACATTACCGAAAAAATTAAATTACAGGCAGTTTTCGGAGAGCGTTTGAGGTTACAAGGAAAACCTTTCTCAAAATATAATCTTATCAGTGAACACACACATGAATGCATAATCATGTATGCCCAAAAATACGTGTCTGTTATTCAATCTGTATATTTTTGCGTAATAATATTATTGCTACTGGAAATCTACTATAGTTGGGGTATAGAGCTCTAACTCATTGTGAAGTCTATGCAGATTCTAATCACGCCGTTACAAACGCTGCCTTCATAGGTTTGGACCTTGTGGATTAGACTCTGTTGGCTAATAACGGATGAGGAATGTAAAGTTAGTTAATCACACAATCACACACACAACTTGCTTTTAAAGTCTTCGGCAACAGCTTCAATTCAATGGAATATTTTCCCTGCAAAAGTCAAAAGGGGTGTTTGATCCACAATTAGATCTTATGTACTAGTTAAGAATAGCGTAAAAAAATCCTTTTACATACTAATAGGCAATATTCAAATATAATACTTATACGGATATAATACAAGATATGATCCAAAACTTTGAGGATAAAACTCAGAATGTTACTTGCATGCACATATGATTACCTCAAGACTACATATTGTTGTCCTAAAAATCCAAAGTATATGTTCTAATCAGTAAGTTACATGAATTTGAGTCACCATAATTAGACGCTGTTTATCGTCCATACTATTTTCATTTAGTACATGTAGAAACTCTTCCGAGTGAGGGTAATTGGTCCACATCTAACATGTTTGATGACAGCAGAACTTTAATTTGTTGCATTAGATCCAATTTTATTTTGCTTTGCTATTGGGGCCACCAAGGCACCATGAAAAGAACGTACGGACCAGCTTTTCAGACTGGAGATCCGTTATTGCCACAGTGAAAAGGCAATTAATTTCATTCGAAGGAAAGAAGGGGTGTGTATTTAAATTACCTTATAAGCGTCAAAAAGAACACGGAATAAAATTCACTTTTCCCCTAACTTTTGTTCAAAGTAAATATTTCGCTTCAAAACAGAAAAAAATTTGCACGAGAAAAATAATATAAAAAAGTTACCCTAACGTTTCTCTCATTTTTTTTAGAAATAACTTTGATAAATTATCGAGAAAAAGTAGCACCTTTTTGAGATAGCAGCTCTCTGCTGCAAATGTTATGTGGTGTGTGAAGACCGTTAATTTTTACTTCTGCTACACAAAGACCACGGTAAAAAAAAAAAAACTCTAACTTTGAGCTACTATCACTGTAACTGTGTCCGCAGTTAATATGACGTCGGCGGAAAAGCATCTCCACAGATAAGGTGCAAAAATGACGCTCTGGATCACTTTAGATACACCCCAAGAGCTCCAATCAGATTTATTGTCTTTGTTGCGCATAAACACTGTCCATTAAATTGTCTCCTCTTCGGATAACACACGACAAACACTTTTTAACGGAGATACTGGACCACCTAAGGAACGATAAGAAAAGGCCCCAAAAAATCATTTTTTGAAAAACAGTCAGATAAGAACGGTCTATTAAGGTCCGCTTTTGTACCTAAAAACGGGATTTTTGAAAAATTGCGGCTATAAAGATGACTTGAATAAGTACTTTGTTTTCATTAAGGAATTTTTGCACTTTATTTCATATTGTATTAATGCTTGCTTACATTTTTTATATTTGTTTCATTCACTTTTTTTTTCCCTTCACAAAAAAAAAGTCAGTTGATCAAAATTCATCTCGTTTTATCAAAATTAATGGCAGGCACATAAATATGAAACGAGCAAGCTTCCTTTACGCAATGCCGAAAGCCTCTTTCATACCGTTTGTTTTGCTTGCTGTTCTAAAAGCGTCAAATAGCCCTATACATTTTGTGGTAATAATTCAAATTGTTCTCTTTTTGGCCCAAGAAAAACAACAAGAAAAACCCCTTTCTTACAAAGGAAAATACATAGTGCAATAGATACGAGGTACATCAAATCCCGGCTGGTGCGGAGCTGCCCAAGAGACTAAAAAGTACTTTGGAGACTAGTTGTTTTTTTTTTTTTTTTTTTTTTTTTAAATATTTTAGAAGCCAAGTTATACCGATTGTTTTAAAAAAAACTATCTGAAAAAATAGTCAGCCAGGCACTTGAAAAATGTTTTCTTTCAGCCTAAAATTTTAGGTTTTGTTAGTCTCTCCCCCCTCTCCCTACCTCTCTCTCTTACTCACACACAAACGGACAATTTCGGCATAAAAATATAAGTGTAATTTTATTGCTGTAATTCCTCTTTACCTTTTTTTATGCCACTTTTATTTAAAAAACAATAGAGATCGTTTTCTTTAACTAATTTTGAATGACTTAGTAAGTAATCATCAATGAGATATGGTAATGAAGGACGAAAAATGTGATAATAATACTTGTGTGAGCGTGATAATGAGATATAAAAAAAGCGGGAACTACAAACAGCTATCTAATTAAACTGAAATAAACGACATAGTGTAGTGAAATTGCCCAAGACAGAAATTATTAGAATTGAAGATTTCTTACCTTCTCTCCCCTAATGTTCCCTATATAAGAACAAATCAGATAGTGCATGACAAAAAATGTTAGTAAAATTCAAAACATGCCAAGTTACTTGCTTAATAGCTTTAGCCAAGAACGTGAAATTTTCCAACACTTTTACCGTAAGAAGGTATCCCTCTCGTCCCACCCCACCAAAAAAAAAAAAAAAGACTTCCTGATTTATTTTTCTCATGAGGAGTCTTTTAGCGCTCTTTATTTTGTTTTCATCAATGCCTATACTTGTTACTTGAGACAGGTGACACCGTTTGCTATCTTCTTCGCCCAAACCACCGGACGAAAAAAAATTGCAATTCCAATTGTAATCCAATTCTTTTCCCTGTCCTGAAATTATTTTATTAGAAATGTAACTTGAAACAGGAAGTAATCAGAGCTCCGCAGTTAAAAACGTTTTCTTTCCCTCTCCCATTAGGTATATTAAGTTCCATAACTTTAGTAACTTTGACATTTGACTGATAATATTCTGATGCAAACACAAGCTTTTGAAATTTATTCAGCAAAAGATAAAGCTAATATGTATTTTTGTGCTCAATGAAAACAATTAAACATTCTTTGGAGTATTTCTTTGCCAATCCTACTTTTTCCATTTTTATAGACCTTTTTAGACAGTATTATTTACTAACCGGTGGTTCGCGAGAGGCAGAAAGGAGTTAATGAAAATAATACTGATGGCGTGATTTTATATCACGAACGTAAAAAAAAACTTAATAATATATTTAAGTATTTACTAGAATATCAATAATTTGATATTGAAAATAAAATGATACTCTTAATAAGAGACAAACGTTGGATTCACAGTTCCTATGTAGCGATAGAAACTGCAGACGATGTGACAATTCACAAGTTGACGTCCCTGTACTAAGAGAAATCATAAATGAGATTTGATAAGAAAGTGATAAGTGACTTTAAAAGGCCATTAATGTTCGTTTCCCATATTGGGCGAGATGAGAAAAATGTACTTGTCCTCCCAACTTGTTGCATATATTTGTTTATTTTTACCTACTTTTGAACAGGTTTCAAGTTAACTTTCCTATTTTGCCCCACCTTCCCCTACTTTTCTCTCCTTTTTCTGTCCCCCTGTCCCTTCTCTTTTTTTTTTTAACGTAGTGTAAATTTCAATATTCTACTTCAGAGCTTTTCGTGATGAAAGAGTTAATATTACGGTACCGATTACTAAACCATGTGTTGTCAGGTATTCGATCCCGAGTTCATGGGCGGGGAAACTTAGTGTTTTATTCATGCAGTCTCTGCCCAGGGTGTAGTAACGCACGGTGCTGCAGGTCTGGGGATGTGCACTTAAAACTGCAGGTTGCACTAGACACCTTTAAGGGTCAAACGGTGTAGCACCAGCGGCACCCCCGTAGGGTGCCACTTGACTCTCTATGGCACCCTTGAAGATGCCATTCGGCCCCCTACAGCAACCATGGGTAACCATTGGGCACCCTTGGGGTGCCACATGGAGCCAAATGGCACATTCATGGGTGCCACATGGTGTCAAGTGGCATCCTTCAGGGGGTGCCGCTGGTGCTACACCGTTTGACCCTTAAAGGTGCCTTGTGCAACCTGTAGTTTTAACAGAGTTGGCACCACTATTCTAGAGCCACCAAACTGGGGTGTATTTTTCTTTCTTTCTTTCCTTTTAATGGAAATTGCTCCTTTGAAAATGCATGGACTTTTTTTTGCGAGAGACGTTAACTTCCACCAGTACATGGGCATCACTCTGTTTTTGCAGCTAGATTGCCTATATTTCACGTAAAAGCAGAATTGACACGGAAAAGTTGAGTAGAAGATAAGCAATTAAACTTCTAGTAAAGAGCAAAATGTGGTACTCTCTTAATCACAACCTATTGCGGTTTGCGTGAGGGCAAGCCCTTTTATAATTGACTCCATTAGTCGCGCCGTATTTTCGGCTCTGTCACTATCTCATTAGTTTATTTCTCACCTAGCAAGACAAGGATTATTCATCTTCTGTGAGCGCTCTGTTATTATTTAAATTAGAAAGCGTCTTGCTATTATTTGCGAGTGGAGCAATCAATAGACAAAACTGCAAAAGTAAAACTAAGTGAGACATAATTTTATACATGTCTAGGACAAAGTTAGAAGGATAACCTGTAATTTTTGTTTAAATTATATTGAAATTGATCAGTGAAGAAAGACAAAGAATTTTGTTATTTCACATATCATGGCTGTTGGGCGACATGAGCACGGCAAATAAAGCGGGCGATCCCTCGTCAATTTACTCACCAACCCCCCTCGTAAATAAAACTCATAATACAGTTGTATTACTCACCCCCCCCCCCCCCCCCGCAGGTTCGGACTCCAAGATTCCGACTAGGCTGGCGTGGCCTCTAGTCGACCTTAATGACCGAGACCGAGATGTTTTGAGCAAAATTGTTACATTACGTCAAATACTTCCAAAGTTATTTGTGGAACAGACAAAAATATCTTCCTGCCTACTTTCCATTGAAGTATTTTTAAAAATAAAAAATATACTTGAAAATAGGCTGAATGCATTGTAAAATTATAGCTAAAACAAAAATAAATAAATAAATAAATAATTTACTAAACATTGAAAGATGAGTAAATTGAAAGTAGAGTTATGACTAAGAGACGACGAAATGCATGTCTATCAGTCATTGTCTATTGTTCATTGATTGGTCTCCTCAAAACATGTTTGGTTCAAAAAATCTTGGAAAGATCTTGTTCAAAAAATCTTGGCCTCCCCGCGTTTCATTTTTTTTTTTTTTTTGGAACACCCTTTCATTTTTGAACAGTTCGGGGGGAAACTTAAAATTAGGCTCTACGGTTGCATTTAAATCCTGTATAAATTAAATTGTAATCTAACTGATGAATTTGCTTCAAACAAATTTTATTGGGAGAAGTTTATGACGTCGAGAACAAACTAAAATTTTTTGATTCGAAAATTTTCACGGTCTCTTTTGTGAAATAAAAAAGTTTAAATGCACATAAAGTAGAAATTCAAACCTTTTCATCTACTAAACCAATAAATTGCACAATAACATTTTTAGTACTGAAAAGTCTAGAAAATTGCTATGATTTTGATTTATTTTTGGTTATTTGTTTCAAGAAATTAAAAAAAAAAAAATGTTTTTAATGGAAACCAGAATATTGAGCCCTGGTTGGTAAACCATATTGATCTCTGAAAGAACTGAATAGATAATGCAAACTTTTAAATTTAGACAAATTTAAATTAGGTTGTTTACATTGTTTTACCTGCTACTGCTGAGTGGTGAGTAAATTAACACTTAAGAACAATATAATTTTGAAAAAAATCATAACACTTAGAAAAAAATATTTGGCACAGGATAATAAAAGCATTTTGATAGATATTTAGTTTGAAAATATTGGAAAAACGTTTACTGTTCAGGGTCAAGTTTTTTTTTTTTGGGGGGGGGGAGGGGGGGAGGAATGAAAAAATTTCAACAGCCAGTATATGAACACGTATAACCAGCCAACAAGTGCATTTTTTAGTTGTTTCCTCTTATGAATTTTACTGTTAAAAGTTTCTCCCGTTCATTCGCCTAAAAACAATTACACCAATGGGGAGTTTCCGAAATTTCAAAAGTATTTTTTTTCTGAAAGAACATGCCACAAAACATAGGAATTGACCTTTTTTTATTTTTTGACACAGTTATATATTTTTTATGAATTATTTTAACCGGTGCGCAGATGCTATTCCAAAAAAAAACATCTGCGCATGACGTCAGTGGTGCACGTAAGCGCGAAATCTAATTGGTTGTAGTGAGATGACGAAGGTCGTGACGTCACCGATTCCGAAAAAAAAACATCTGCGCATGACGTCAGTGGTGCACGTAAGCGCGAAATCTAATTGGTTGTAGTGAGATGACGAAGGTCGTGACGTCACCGATTCCTGCGATTGGACAACTCAAGTCAAGCAAAAGGTGTTATTATTGGAAAGAGAGCTGTTAGGTGCACCACTGACGTCACAAAAACTACGTCCCGTTTTCAAGGTAGGGTATTTAAACAAATTAATAAAAAATAAACTGTTGGGAAAATTAAAGTATTTTCCGGGCCCATGTTATTTTTTTTATATCATTCTATCAATTTCAGTAACAAAAAGTAGTACTTTTGACTGAAGGAAACTCCCCCATTCACTTTGTTTTTGGAAGAAAATTTCGCACTGCTGATTCACTGGGGTGTGAAGGTGGTCACTAAATGATGTCCGGCTTTTTTTTCTTCTTAATATTTTGGCCCCCTCCCCCTTTGTCACAAAGTGCGGCGCGTAACAAGCTGTTTCTCATAAGCATCTTCCTTATTGAAAAATGCGTGATGTCACATTTCTTATTGCCCCCTCCCTCCTCCTTGTCACAATTTCACGAACCTCCTCCCCCTTAAAGCCTGACATCATTAGAGGACAACCGTTGTGCTCATTCGCTGGTCTGTCTATCTTATGGATTCACCGTTGGAATTCATTTAATCAGTACCTGAAAATTTTGAAATGTAGCATATAATATATTATTATAAGACATGAATAATTATAACCAGATAATTGCAAATAAACAGATTTAGTTAGCAATTTAACAATGATGTATTGGATGGTGCAGGTGTCTGTCTCACACCCCTAAATGTACTTCCCCAAGGCCACAAGTCCGAAACAGCCACAATTTTCGTCTCAGTTGTTACATTGTAGTTAACAGCTATAATTTGAATATCCATCTAACCTTAGTTAGCTTTTGATGCATCGGTCAAGCCTTCAAGACATAATAATATACTCTTCTTCATACAGCTCTGGCTTTTTCCTTTTTGTTCCAAGCTCGACCAGCTCCTCCCCACCAGATCGTCTGAAGTTTGAATTCTAATTACACGTTCCGGAATTGAATAGAATGTTTCCGTCTGTATTCCGGAGCAGAGAAAGAATGCTCCCGTGCCCTTTCGTGACATATCAATCACTCGCTCTAAAAAGTTCTTGAGGCCGCGAATGTTTATTTGAGAAGTCTAATGACTGACGAGTGTCTTTATTGGGCTTTTAATAATAGGGATCAGTTGTGAAAATGCAAATACTGGATGAACTTTTTTTTCTCTCGTTTCAGTTTTTGAAGGGGAATCACGTAATTATGCGGCAGATAATTATTCTGAGAGAAGAAAGGCAACAATTACCATACAATTGCCAACAAAGCTACAACATAGGATACAAAGTGTTTCAATAAGTTGCAAAAAAATTCCTAGATTGTTTATGTTTGCTTCGATAGAATTGAGTCGCTTTTAACAACTAGAATTCAGAAAAGCATACACACTCATATCTAAACAAGTCAACTTGATTTTGTGTGTATTGTAAAGGTGTTTTCAGAGTTAGAGTCTTTATCTTTCAGTTATACTCATGTAATGATTTTCATTCTGCCAATCTTCAGAGAACCATACTTGATTTTTTCAAAAAGCAATCTTTATTTTCCATGTAACGCTACTACAATCGGCACAACCACATGAATATCTGGAAAATTTCTCAAAGATATACATACCGGTTCTTTGTTGCCAAATAAAATATATTTTCATGCGCCTACTTTTTAAACGGATGCATTTTGTTGCTGAAAAATTATCAGTCCCTCAATCACATAGAAAACAGCTCACTGCACCGAAACTTGAATTTTGACCCATTTCAATCGCCAAATAGCAATAATAAAACTGTTTCGACGACTTTCTATATGTTTTACTGACATCAATATTCTTGGCTAGACTAATTTACCTCTAACTTCGTAGCAATTCCATCGAACCCTTACTCGAGCAAACCACCGTTGCAAGTGCATCGCCAAAGATGACAACGTAATCTAAAAGCTGCTCCAAAGAAAAATTGCGAAGCAGTAAATTACTCTTCCTTGATGCCAAACAAGAACTCTGCTACTGAGCCAAGAGGGATGGACTGTTGCCATAACTCATGGCTCAATAGACGGCATAAATACTGGTCGCAGCTCTGAGACTGTCACATTCTGTGGAAGCTTGCCCTCCTCCTGCTTTACTTGTCTCTCCACACAGAGATTAATTAGTGCGCTTACCGATGATTATCAGAATCTTAATTGGTCGAGATGCTAGTCAGTCACCTATGCCCGTCCAATCAATCTTGGAATCTCCTCGGACGATGTACACTGGAAGCTGGGTGGTCTGAAAGTTTGTTTGCAGGAATTAGTGAAGAAGTGATTGAATCGCAAATTCTTACCCTTATTTCCTCCACTAGGATAATTTCAGTAGTGGCATTTAACAGCATGCTTCGAATAGTCGTGTTTTTCGATAACTTCATACATAGGCTTGATTGAAAAATCGTTTTGGAATGAGTAATAGAAGATTTTAATTTAAAACAAGAAGTTCTGTCAAGAACTAAACGAGCCTACTTTCCCGTACATCGACATCGGCATTCTAGCATCTGATCCATATTCTCTTGAATATCTGAAACTGAAAATTATGTCAAACATACCTTTATAGAACTTAAAGCTGATTTCTAAAAGCAAAATATACCCCTCTCACCAGATGAAATGGACACGTAAAAAGTAAATAAACGAGTAAATAAAGTTTTGTCGCACCTTTTAAAGAATGTAACTGTTATAGTTCTTCCGTAGAAAAATTTCTTAATCGTTTTCAAAAGAAAAAAAGATAATAAATAAAATAAAAGTACAAAGAACATCAAAACACATTTTACCAAAGAAAGAAAAAAAACCTCGTTCGTTAATAAAATGTCTCGAATTTTATTTTTAATCCGTTGCCAGTTGTTAAATATAAAAAGAGAATAAAATGCTCTCGTGAACGAAAAATTTTTGTAAGCAAAAAAAAAAATTGTCTACCAAAAAAATAAATAATAATAAAAATAATAATAATAAATTAAACAAAAAAGATGACTAAATAAACAAAAAATCGTCTGCCCAGTCAGTCATTTTTTTCTGAGCCTGCATTTCCGCCATGTTTGCAGAGTCGGAGTCGGAATCAGAGTCCTCACAGAAGATTTTTCAGAAAAGTACTTTACATACATTTTTTATCAAAACCGTTTTCTTACAAAGTTAGTTTGAAGGAAATCCGCCTTTAAGTTCAGAATCAACATTCAATCTAAATTTCCCACTAGGCGCTCATGTTAAAAATTTTTCTGAACGGTTCATCATTGAACGAAAAATGGTTCAAATTGAAAAGTGAAATATGGGAATGAGTCTCTCCGAGATCTTTCGAACAAAAAAAGTTTATTCAATTCGGACGGTTCACTTAAAAGTTATTAGGTGGAAAAAAGGTTGCTTGAACGGTTCAATATTGAACGAAAAAATGTTCAAATTTAAAATTTAAATACGGTAATGAAGTATCCTTGCCGAGATCCTTCGAACAAAAAAAAGTTTGTTTAAATCGGACTGTTCACTCAAAAGTTATTAGGGGTGAGAGCTTGTTTGAATGGTTCAATGTTGAACGAAAAATTGTTCAAATCGAAAATGTAGATACGGGAATGAAGTATCATTGAAAAGATCTTTCGAACAAAAAAAAGTTTATTCAATTCGGACGGTTCACTTAAAAGTTATTAGGTGGGGAAAGGTTGCTTGAACGGTTCAATGTTGAACCAAAAGTGTTCAAATTGAAAATTTAAATACGTTAATAAAGTATCCTTGCCGAGATGCTTCGAACAAAAAAAAGTTTATTTAAATCGGACTGTTCACTCAAAAGTTATTAGGGGTGAGAGCTTGTTTGAACGGTTCAATGTTGAACGAAAAATTGTTCAAATCGAAAATGTCGATACGGGAATGAAGTATCCTTGAAAAGATCTTTCAAACAAAAAAAAGTTTGTTCAAATGGTTGTTAACTAAAAAGTTAATATCGCGGGACAGGTTGTTTGAACGGCTCAAAGTTGAACCAAAAATTGTTCAAATCGAAAAATCAAATATGGGAATGAGCTGTACTCGCCGAGATCTTTCCAACAAAAAAAAAGTTTGTCCAAATCGGAATGTTCATTCAAAAGTTATTAGGGGGGGGGACAGACAGACCGACAGACCGACGGACACACAAACTCCCCATCTCAATACCCTACTTTCAAATTTTTAATTTTTCGATATTCATTTTACCTTTTTATTTTTTTAACTTGGCGATATTTTTTAGATGCATTAAGCCACTTTTAATACTTTTTTCGTCTCTTTTATTTTTAACGGGAAAGTAGGCTAAAAAGGATGTTTTACAGCATATCCACTAGAAAATCAAACTTTCCCG
Source organism: Uloborus plumipes (assembly GCA_038373865.1). NCBI lineage: Eukaryota > Metazoa > Arthropoda > Arachnida > Araneae > Uloboridae > Uloborus > Uloborus plumipes. Next base: position 230,567 of record JAXGGA010000222.1, read on the forward strand.
TTTCATCCATTTGGTTTTCAAGTGAAAACGAATTTTAATAGTGTGACTACATGGCATCTTGCATATTCAATGCTGAGGCAAAGAATCCCCCCCCCCCTTTTTTTTCACGAAAATAGTTCTACTAACATAAAACAGAGTGTTGTCCTTATATAGAGTCTCGATAGCTCGAAGTCTAAAGGAACCGACTAAACGCTTCGAGTTACCGGTAGTTCAAGCTGTGGGAAGTTTCTGCAACCTTTTCAGGAGTTTGGGACCCGATGAAGACTTCGAGAGAAATGCATTATTCGTGTTATAAAGCTTCGAGTTATCGAGACTCGACTGTACATAAAACACGAACTCCGAATGCAGTGAAACTTCGATGAGTCGAAGTTGCGAGGAAAGCGAAAAAAAATCCGAGTTGTCCAAAATTCGTCCAATCGAAAACAAAATAATTAATGCGTAATCTTAACATATAAATTCAAGAATTTGTTTAGGTTGGAAAAGAAATTTAACTATTGTGCTTTTCAGACGAAAATGAAGAAAAATATTTAAAAAAAAAAAATCTAATCAAACATTGCTTTTGAGCAGAAATTAATTTTTTCATTAAATAATACTCGGATATATTAACGAAGGTGTCGGGAACATTCGGATATGTTTGCTATAGATTGCACGTCTTTCTTTATAAAACGGTCAATCAGCTGCTTCTCTTGTATCTTGAACAGAAAGGAATTTTATTACTTCCTTCTTTTCATTATACCAGCATCGTTTTCCCTTTTGCACGATAAATAACTTCATCAGTAGCGTACTTTGCAACTTAATTCCATCATCAACTCCAACAAATCCATAAAAGCTGTGTTTAAAGGGATGTTCATTTACTATTGTAAAAAACTCCACTCATTTTGTAAATTTATGTCAGAGATTTTTTATATCCACTTTATTTCGACGTCTCTGATGTTATGACGCAGTTTTTCTTTTACATTTTGTTCATATATTTTAAGAAAAAAATGACTTCTAGTTCTGCTTTATTTATTTTTTTCCTGAGAATATAAATATCATCGTTGCGGCGATTATCCTTTTTCATCAACATCAGCTTAAACTTTAACTACAATATCCTCGGAAGGGATTAAATCGTTAACAAGTGTATCATTTTTAAATGCTTCTCTATTCCACAAATTAAAAGAAAAGGAGTTGATACGGAAAAACTACGTTGTCCGGGTCGAAATTTTACCCTTTTCCGAACTCATCCACTCCTCGTTAAATCTTCCCCTTCCAGGCGCTAAATCGCTATTAATAAATATTAACATGATAGGGAAAAAAACTCGTTTTAACAACTAAATATCCCCAACCATTTTCATAGTTCCATTTGAAAAAGAAAAAAAAATATCACGAAAATGTCATTTGCAAAACATGGCGCTATAACAACTCTCTTTAGTGAAAAAGAAAGTCGGTCATGAACCTTAAGTCAATGGGGAGATATAAATAAATTAAGTGCACATTAGGGGCGATGAAAAAAAATAAATAAAATAAAAAAGCTCCTATCTCGACGACATCCTGAAATTTTTTTAAAAGAGACTCCATTTCATATAAAATCCATTACTGATGACTTCTGAACTCAGCTCATATTTAGACGAACGACTTCAAATTATCGGTTGAGGTCCCTCCTGTTCAAAGACCATACATCATTTCTGTCACTGAACAAGATTAATCGTCGGGAATTGACCGTAATGTCGACATTCCATTAAAACCTTTACTGCCATTATATGCATCGATGTCATTACTTTAATGCGTCCGTACACGAGGAATACCGGGAGCTGCGGTGGGCATAAATAATATCTGGCAACAACCCTTTCATCCATCCACTGACCCGCAAAACGCAACAGAGCTCATTAATCATGATGGCGATCTCCCCTTTTCTCCTTGCAGGAGTGTTAAGGACTACCGTTCGTGGCCTTCGACCCAAAGGATCAGCTGGTAGCCTTAACGGATTCCGATGTGGTGACGGAAGGAGACGGATCATTACATAATTTGTTGAAATGAAAGAGCAACTTCAGAATCAGGCGCGGATCTTATGGAGGGGTGATGGGGGGGGGAGTGATCACCCCTCCCTTGTGGGATCCTCTATTGGTAATTTTTCGATACTGAAGTTCGAAAAACCGTTCGGGGAAAGGAGATTTGGGGCTCTCCCCCGGAAATGTTTCGGAATTGAGTCCGAAACGTATGTTGGCAACATTTATGAGACAGGATACGTGCTCATTTTAAAGTCCTCCGTTGAAAAATGTCTAGATCCGCCCTTGTTCAGTTAAAAAGTTAGAAACAATAAAGCCCCGTATGGCAAATCCTGCTCAAGCATAAGAGTTTTCAGTGTGTTACGGAAAATTATTGTGCCCCTCCCAAATTTTTGTCTTGTTTTGGTGAATAAACATAGCCCTTAAGAAATTCTTGCCCCAACCCACTCTAATTGAAAAAGACACGGACATTTCATACTCGTTTGCTTCAGCTTCAGAAAATCCATGAAATAAGCAAAATTTATAACTAAACAAGTTGGCAAGAACTGTGACACCATCCAAGCAATGGTGTTATTGTTCCCCTAAAAATGCGACCGTACACTTTTCACACCTGCTTGCATGTATTGAAATGGACTGACTCTATTAGAAAATTTCTCTAAAAATGCATAACAATGGCATAAAACGAATTAGTTCAGTTAGAGGGAAGCCGTTTAGGTCAGGCCCGTCATTTCGGGGTCAATTGCCCCCCCCCCCTGGTTTAGATGTAGTTTTTGAAATTTTAAATAATTTTATCTTCTGAAGAGGAATTAAGATTTTTATTTTTTTTTTAAATTAATTTATTTATTTTTATTCTCTTTTTTTTGGGGGGGGGAGGTTCAAAAATAGGAAAATTGTACAAAATTTTTACTTAATAGTTGAATTATAATAATAAAAAAAAAATTGAAAAAAAAAAAGCTGTGAGGGACAAATTTCTTCGGCTCTGATACATTTTGGACCGCATTTCATGACTAATGATTAACAAAGAAATGTGAGAAAATGGCTGAAAATGTTAAACACTAAGTGAAATTGGAACTAGTGACTAAAAATAAACCAAAAATGTTTCAGAAGAAGATGAAGAGAGATTGAGAAAGCGAGGAGAGAAAGAAAATAGGGTCGCCAGCGAGCAAAAAAAAAAAAAACTATTAACCCTCGTGGGTTCCTTGGGGTCATATGTGACCCCAATGCAATTTCTGTTTAATATATCTTGTTAATCAACCATTTGTTTTTAATGGCATTTTGTTTCTTTTATTCTTCTAATTTTCTATTCAAAATAATGCTATAATTGTGTTTTATTTTTCCCGAATTGCATTTTTTGCACACAAGACCCTTGTTGTCACTTCCCCAGAATGCCAAAAAAAGAGGACATTGCAACTTTTGTCCAAGAGAACTGGACAGAAAATGCATCGAAAAATGTCATAAGTGTTTGAAATTCACTTGCAAAAATCGTGTTTTTTCAGGTCTGTAACAGTTGTAAATAAATCTACAGTTATTGTAAGTTTTGCTCTAAAATTTTAATTTTTAATGCATAAACTAAATTTTACTTTGATTGTGTCTTTTTATTTATATTTTTTTAGCATTAAAAAGTGTGTGAACTTAAATAATGCATGTAACATTCAATAATCATAATAAATTAATTAAAGGAAGCATTGGGGTCGTTTATGACCCCAAGGGTCTTGAGTGTAACTGAAATGGGAGGGACCCACGAGGGTTAAGAGAAAATACTACTAACCACCGTGAAGGGTGGCTCTTGAAAGAGGGGTCTACAACAGCCCCTACGTATACGGGTGATTCTCCAAAATCCTAACAATATCGTATCTCCGAAGAATAACACAAAAATTATTCGACCTAGAAAGTTGTTTTTTATTTTTTTATTTGTAAGAAATACGTTTTCCGATGTTTTCTGATTCAAATTAAAACAATCCTTCATTTATTTTTTCCTGCAAACATTTTTGAATAACCCAAAAGTCACTCTTTTTGAGTGTCCCAACCTGTTTCTCAAATGTGTTCAAATTATTTAAAAACTTTACATGAATATTTCACAAGTTTAAATTGTAATACTGAACTGTGTACATTTAAGAGTGAAAGATAGTATTGTTTAGTTCATTATACTAATTAAATAAACAAGGTACATCATTTTAAAGTTTGTTCCAAGGTTTGCATGTCATTATCCTGGCCTAGAAATAAGTTCAATTATTAAAGGCAAAAAGAAGGAATTTTGAATCTACTTCACTACAGCACTGTTTATTCTCATTACTTCTTTGGGTAAATGCTCTTTTAGAGCACTTTGTTGATACGATTTGCCTGCTGTTCTCTTTACGATTTTAAAGTTCAAAATTGAGGTGTGTAGCAATTTTGATGTCATTATCCTGGACACCATTTCTGTTTCAAATAAAATAAAAATAAAAATTCTGGATGTACTGTGTAATTGAGTCAAGAGATTAGAAGAGAAAAATAACATTCCTCACCTTAAATATAATTCTGGACCTAGCCTGCAAGGCTTCAATGATAAAAATGGCAACAATGGTAGCAATGATATAAATGGTCTTGGCGCAAAAAATCATTATCCTGGCCCAAAAAAATGCCGCTCTCCTGACATTATTTTTAAAGCACAAGTCAATGGTCCCAGTAGAATCGAAGGATTTATTTCCAAAACATTAGTTTGAAAACAAAGATCATGATTTAAAAAAAAGCTAAGATAGACAGACTATAAATACAAAATGCAGCAGTCGAACAATTCTGTTATTTTTAATTATTTATTTGTTGTTGCTCACACGAATTTTTCAAAGGTAGATCTGTCGGTTTCACAATTTTTAACTTAAACGTTACTCGAATAATTAAGTGAAGTTACTGTACATTTCTGATGTAGAAAAAACTAGAGAACAGTTTTCTAGACTTAAATAAATTTGAGCCGAGAAATAAGCAGTCTTTTAAGGTTACTGTAAAACTAGTCCACAGATAATAAGGAGGTTAATTTTTTTTATATAAATATAATCAGAGTGTGTTTGTCTAGCTTAAAGAAAATTATACTACAGAAGCATACAATATATTATTAACCCTTTGACGGTTATGGAAATGAGCAGTTTCCGTTTACTTAATTCGCGCAGCATTAGGAGTAAACAGTAGTCGAAAGTGGCTACGCGAGTAGCTTACGCGAGTAGTGCTCGTAGTAGTGCTCGTTACTAACCATTTCGGTCAAAATCTTGCTCCCGAGCGGAACTTTGCGCGCATTATGAAGCACGATTCGATTGCGAGCTGAACTCGTTCATAACCATCAAAGGGTTAAATAACTGTCCGCTATTCAGAGTGAACAAGTTATTCTGAGTGAATAATATGGAACATCCTACATAAAAGGACTCGGATTCAAAGAAATGCCTCCGCTTTTAGGGGTGTCATTAAGGGAGGTTTTAAATAGATTTTGTTTTGTCAAGCAGTAAAACTACTTTTTGATTCAGGCAATTTCTTTGTTATTGTTGAAAAATTTTTGATAACCAGATGATTTGTTACTCTCCTGGTGCTTCTTGTCAAAAATTTGAGGGGTGTAACAGTCTTAATGTGAGTTTCCTCTATTTTTCTTTTAATAAGTTCCTAAAAAGCAAAGAGTATGCACAATTTTTTGTAAAGATTTTTTAAAGTATTTTTATTTTTATAGAATTTGTGATTGGAAAATGTCAGATTTTTGAAGAATTTCCCATACATAAAATTCCATACAAGGTTATCAATAATTAGAACTACAAGCACTGGGAAGGTGTGACCCATTCTCTTTGCTCCCTGAGACATCTGTATACGATGAGTCAGGGGCGGCAAATAAGGGGGCAAGAGGGGGCGGTCGCACCCAAAAATATTTTTCGCAGAATGTCAAAAAACGGATGAATAACACAACAACCATTATGTATAACACAAATCAACGATCACGTGCAAAAGGAACGAAAAAAAATGTCGATTTTCAACAAAAATTGATAAAACTCATCCATAAACAAATTTTCAAGATTACTTCCAGCAACAGAGGAATCTGAAGAAAATGATCTGAAACAAATACAACGGGGCAAGAAAGGATTTTCAACTTTAGCTGTTTGGGAAATAGTACAAGAGACTGGAAATCCATGGAAAAAAATCTTCTTCGTGAGTCCAAATATTTCAGATTAAAACTTGACTAGAAGTTAAAAACTAATTTCCAATCACGATACTTTATGTGATGACTAATTACAAAATAATTTTAAAGTTTGGTGAAAAAATTTAAATTGTTTTAATAACTCCAATTTTTTTTATTATTCAATCTAGTTTCAGATATCTTTCTTTTAACCAACATGTATTTTTTTCCATACTTAGGTACGTCATATTTAAAAAAACTCGCCCCCTCAAACGAAATGTTGAAATGCCGCCCCTGCGATGAGTAAACGATGCAGCTTTTCGTTACCAAAAACTTGGTGCCGAAGTAAGAGCGCAATTAAAATAAAGATGCATTCTTATACATCATTTGCATGCATTAAGAATTCAAACCCCATTGTTTGTAAGATTATCAATCGATTCATAGAAATAAATCATCCCATCTCATAATTTAGAACGTGTGATCAAATCGAAGATTGTAAGTCGTTAAAATCTAAAAATAGAAAATTGACCGTTTTTTGAGTGAGGAAAGCTTGTAACGTAATCTTAATAGTAAAATCAAGGTATTAAATGAATTGATATTTTGTGGTATGCATATTTGCTTCATTGGCTACTGTGTGGTCAGAATGTTGAAAGATTCGGTTGCAGCGAAACATCTATTGCAGCTATTGATGTACCTTTTGTAGAGTATTATCTGACAATGAATTCATTTATTAATGTTTTCAACATTCAGTTCTGGTAGATGAAGTGTCATTGCTTGTTATACATTATGATTGAGTTTCTTACACGTTTTTTCTACAAGAGATAAAGAACAATGAATAGTGCATACTTCTTACACATATGTTTTTTTATTTGCTGTTACTTTTTCAATGTAGTTAGTATGCATACGCAATACTTTAATCAGTGCTTAACTATTTGTTGAGAGTCGTACATGTATAATGACCAGTGCCTGACTAATTAATGGGGATCCCCTTCCCCCAAATCTAGGAGGTCCCAAAACTTCAAATCATTTCTCAATTTATATCGCTTAGTGCAAAATTTTGTTTCCGTAATTGGACTTCCGCTTTGCTACTTTTTTTTTTTTTTTTTTTTTTTTTGTCTCATCGTACGTACACGAAAATTTACAAAACAACCCACATGGGTAAACATTCAATTTTGATGAAAACAGAAGAAAAATAATTTTGCTCAATAAGAAAAAAAAAATAAATGCATTAGTAATTTTGTTTTCTTCAGGTAATGAAAAAATATTTTAATAAATAAATATTAAAATTCATAAATGAAAAAAAAAATTTAAAAAGAAATTTTTTAAAAAATGAATATTTTTTTAATAACAATAAGAATAATAAATAAAAAATTTTAAATAATAATACTAAATAAAATTTTAAAAAATAATAAAATTCAAATGACCCTTTCATGAGTGACTGTAACCTGTCTTCAGTGATGTCAATTGTGTACTAATGTTTGTTTCTCTCTTTCTCCCCCAGGCAGCCGGGAAGCGGCCTACACGTACGCGGTGACGTCGGCGGGGGTGACGCACGCCCTGACGCGGGCGTGCGGCCGGGGCGAGCTGCGGGGCTGCGGCTGCGACACGCGGCGGGAGGGGCTCCTGGACGCCGCGGGCGGGTGGAAGTGGGGCGGCTGCAGCGCGGACGCGCGCCGGGGCGCCATCCTGGCACGACAGTTCCTGGACGCGCGGGAGATGGAGGGCGACGCGCGCTCGCTCATGAACCTGCACAACAACCGGGCGGGAAGGAAAGTGAGTGCCCTCTCTCTGTCTCTCGCTCTAAAAACGGCAGCTGGACTGAGGAGTAGGGTGGGGGGGTGAGTTTTCAGATCAACTTCTAATAGTTGCCAAAAGTTGTCTTTGGTGATAGTTAGCTTTTGTGCAAAATTTGAGAAAAATTGGTTAATATCTTCAGGGGGCGCTGCGATCGCAAAGTTTTACCATAGCTTTGTTATGGATTTTATGGTTAAAATATCAAAAAGAATGCCTTTAGCTAGTCTCTTTGCGTTTTTTTTTTACTCAAAAGATGTTTTCATGCATTAAAAGCATATGAAATGACTCACAAACATTATTTTATATGATATATTTATATTTTAAAAAAATCACTTTTTTTCACGTTTTTTTTTTTTCTTTTTAAATGCTTGAAATATAAATATATCATATATAAAATAATTTTTTGTGAGTTATTTCATATGCTTTGAATGCATGAATATATCTTATGAGTAAAAAAGTGCAATGAGATTAGCTAACGGCATTGTTTTTCATATTTTAACCATAAAATCCCGATAAAAGCTATGATAAAACTTTGAGATCGCAGCACCCCCTGAAGATATTAACCGATTTTTCTCAAATTTTGCACAAAGGCTAACTATCACCAAAGACAACTTTTGGCAACTATTAGAAGTTGATCTGAAAAACTTTTTATTTTTCGCCCCACCCTACTGAAGAGTGCCAACATTTTTTTGATCAATGACAAATTGCTCTTTGCTTTTTCTTTGAACCTCAAACGTCGTGCAGTCCCTCTTTCAGATTGGCAGGCTCCCAAAGGCTCACGTTCCGGTGCTTCACCAACCCAGACCTACTTACCATCCCCCCATGCAAATGCAACATATGGTGGCGAAGTAGCACACACACACAAGGATTGCGCCATCTTAACACAAGGATTGCGCACTCATTCAATGTGGCCGCCACCTAAGGTGATAATGTTTACATTTCGCAACATCCCCAACGCGAATAACAGACCAACTTTCACCACATTTCTTTGAAGTAAAAAAAAATTTCTTACCTAAAGCATTCTACTGCATAATTACAATTTACAATTTCGCATGGTTCTCCAGGGATCCTTAAAAGTTACTTAATCAATTCATTATCGCTACAAATCGATTCATACACAAGTCATGTCACTATTCATTATCGCTACAAATCGATTCATACACACGTCATGTCACTACAAATTAACAAGAAAACAGAACTTTTATACGACATAGTTTTTTTGACCCACCCGATCTCTTCATGACAAATAATCAAAAATGTTTGTTACTTCCGAAACAAACAATTTCTTTTTGATAACTGAAATAACGCCATTTAAAAATCCGGCAGTAATGCAAAAATTTGCCAACGAAAGAAAAAAATATTATTCATGCTTCTTAAATACAAGTAACCGTTTGTTTGATAGAAGAAAATAAAAGCTATATAACAAAAACAGCAAAACTGGGGTCTGGGAATGTTCGAACAATCTGTTATTGATATTTAGAAAAAGATTCTATCAATAAATTGATAATCCGGAAATAAAGATAAGCCATCCTAAAAAAAATTATCTCTAAAAACACTGATATTCTCAAAAGTGACAGCAAGCCTTATTATCAAAATAAACGGTTTGTTGCAACTTTACATTTTATAATAAGACTTCTAGTTCAATTTCTGAATTAGCATTACTCAAATGAAGTTATAACAAGAAGTTCTGTCAAGAACTAAAAAAGCCTACTTTCCCGTATATCGACATCGGCATTCTAGCATCTGATCAATATTATCTTGATTATCTGAGACTGAAAATTATATCAAACATACCTTTATAGCACTTTAAGTTGATTTCTAAAAGCAAAATATACCCCTCTCATCAGATGAAATAGACATGTAAAAGGTAAATAAACGAGTAAATAAAGTTTTTTCGCTTTTTAGCCTACTTTTCCGTTAAAAATAAAAGAAAGACGAAAAAAGTATTAAAATTGGCTTAATGCATCTAAAAAATATCGCCAAGTCCAAAAAATATTGCCAAGTTAAAAAAAATATCGCCAAGTCCAAAAAATATCGCCAAGTTTAAAAAATAAAAAGGTAAAATGAATATCGAAAAATTAAAAATTTGAAAGTAGGGTATTGAGATGGGGAATTTGTGTGTCGGTCTGTCGGTCGGTCTGTCGGTCGGTCTGTCTGTCTGTCCCCCCTAATAACTTTTGAATGAATATTCCGATTTGGACAAACTTTTTTTTTGTTGGAAAGATCTCGGCGAGTACAGCTCATTCCCATATTTGATTTTTCGATTTGAACAATTTTTGGTTCAACTTTGAGCCGTTCAAACAACCTGTCCCGCGATGCTAACTTTTTAGTTAACAGTCCGATTTGAACAAACTTTTTTTTGTTCGAAAGATCTTTTCAAGGATACTTCATTCCTGTATCTACATTTTCGATTTGAACAATTTTTCGTTCAACATTGAACCGTTCAAGCAACCTTTCCCCCCTAATAACTTTTGAATGAACATTCCGATTTGAACAAACTTTTTTTTGTTGGATAGATCTCGGCGATTACAACTCATTCCCATACTTTATTTTTCGATTTGAACAATTTTGGTTCAACATTGAACCGTTCAAGCAACCTCCCCCCCCCTAATAACTTTTGAATGAACATTCCGATTTAACAAACTTTTTTTTTTTTGTTGGAAAGATTTCGGCGAGTACAACTCATTCCCATATTTGATTTTTCGATTTGAACAATTTTTGGTTCAACTTTGAACCGTTCAAACAACCTGTCCCGCGATGCTAACTTTTGAGTGAACAGTCCGATTTCAACAAACTTTTGTTTGTTCGAAGGATCTTATCAAGGATACTTCATTCCCGTATTTACATTTCCGATTTGAACAAGTTTTCGTTCAACATTGAACCGCTCAAGCAAGCTGTCACCCCTAATAATTTTTGAGTGAACAGTCCGATTTAAATAAACTTTTTTTTTTTGTTCGAAGGATCACAGCAAGGATACTTCATTACAGTATTTAAATTTTCAATTTGAACATTTTTTCGTTCAACATTGAACCGTTCAAGCAACCTTTCCCCACCTAATAACTTCTGAGTGAACCATCCGAATGGAATAAACTTTTTTTTGTTTGAAAGATCTCGGAGAGGTTCATTCCCTTATTTCGCTTTTTGGTTTGAACCATTTTTCGTTCAATATTGAACCGTTCAGAAAAAAATTTAACATTAGCGCCTACGGGGAATTTAAGTTGAATGTTGATCCTGGAACTTAAAGTCGGATTTCCTTCAAACTAACTTTGTAAAAAAATGGTTTTGATAAATAATGTTTGTAAAGTACTTTTCTGAATAATCTTCTGTGAGGACTCTGATTCCGACTCCGACTCCCCAAACATGGCGGAAATGTAGGCTCAGAAAAAAATGACTGACTGTGCAGACGATTTTTTGTTTATTTATTCATTTGTGTTATTTTATTTATTACTATTATTTTTTTTTTGGCAGACGATTTTTTTTTTGTAACAAAAGTGTTTCATTCACGAGGGTATTTTATTCTTTATTTATATTTAACAACTGGAAACGATTTAAAAGTGAAAATCGAGACATTTTATCGACGGACGAGTTTTTTTTCCTTTCTTTGATAAAATGTGTTTAGATGTACTTTGTACTTTTAATTTTTTTTTTTTTTTTTTGAAAACGATTGAGGAATTTTTCTACGGAAGAACTGTAACAGTTACATTCTTTAAAAGGTGCGACAAAACTTCATTTATTCATTTATTTACTTTTTATGTCTCTATTTCATCTGATGAGAGGGGTATGTATATTTTGCTTTTAGAAATCAGCTTTAAGTGCTAAAAAGGTATGTTTGACATACAAGGTCTGTATTTTAAGTAATGAGAATATTTTTGCCCTGAAGCAGCTGTGCGCCAGAGGGCGTTCCGACCGGTTGTAGTCGGTAGTGTGGCCTTCGACCTTGATAACGCTTTACTCGGCAGTCGTTTGCTGGCTTTAGTTGAGGCGGGATCACGCGAGGCGTAGACGTCTTCAAAAAAGTATGTGCAAGCTCAAAATGCAACAAAGCATTGAACAGCGTTACGCAATGAAATTTTGCGTGGAATAATTCAGCAAGCTTACGGCAGGGAAAGCTTATTGCAAACTTAAGTTTTAGATGGCACAAAATGTTTTTAAAAGGCGGGGGGAGCGTGGAGGACGAACCCCGTGCAGGTCACACTTCAACATCAAGAACCGCAGAAAACGAGCAACGTGTGCGAAATTTGCTGAACACAGACCTGCGTTTAAGTGTTCGCGTGATCGCAGAATAGCTAGGAATGAATAAAATAGTTGTGCACAAAATCATCAGTGAGGATCTTGGGATGAGGAAGATTTGCGACAAACTCGTGCTGAAAGTTTTGACGGAAGTTTAAAAGCAAAACCATGAGGCCGGTTCAAATGATCTTCCACAGTCTCCCTAAAGCCCCAACCTTGACCCCTCCCCCCTGTAGACCTTCTCCTCTTCCCTAAAGTGAAAACCGCCCCCAAAAGGCGCCGCCACGGGACCCTAGATGATGGCAAAAAGGGCTTGCACGCATGCTCTGAAGGATGCTTCAGTTGGTGACTTCCAGGGGGCGCACGAAGCGTGGAAATGTCGCCTGTAGAAGTGTAAAGATGCTTAAGGAGCATACTTTGAAGACTACTAAAGATTTGTAGCGATATCTCTAATAAATTATTTTTTGTGGACTTATTCTCATTACTTAAAATACACACCATGTAATGTTTAGTCTCAGATGATCAAGAGAATAATGATCAGATGCTAGAATGCCGATGTCGATGTACGGGAAAGTAGGCTCGTTTAGTTCTTGACAGAACTTCTTGTTAAAGAATGTAACTGTTATAGTTCTTCCGTAGAAAAACTCCCCAATCGTTTTCAGAAGAAAAAATAATAAATAAAATAAAAGTACAAAGAGCATCAAAACACATTTTATCAAAGAAAGAAAAAAAAAGAATCGTTCGTTAATAAACTATCTCGAATTTCATTTTTAATCCGTTGCCAGTTGTAAAATATAAATAAAGAATAAAATGCTCTCGTGAATGAAAAAATTTTTGTTAACAAAAAAAATCGTCTGCCAAAAAAATAATTTAAAAAAAATGAAAACAAAAAATCGTCTGCCCAGTCAGTCATTTTTTTCTGAGCCTGCATTTCCGCCATGTTTGCGGAGTCGGAATCGGAATCAGAGTCCTCACAGAAGATAACTCAGAAAAGTACTTTACATACATTATTTATCAAAACCATTTTCTTACAAATTTAATTTGAAGGAAATCTGCCTTTAAGTTCAGGATCAACGTTCAATTTAAATTTCCCCGTAGGCGCTCATGTTAAAATTTTTTCTGAACGGTTCATCATTGAACGAAAAATGGTTCAAATTAAAAAGTGAAATATGGGAATGAGCCTCTCCGAGATCTTTCGAACAAAAAAAAGTTTATTCAATTCGGACGGTTCACTTAAAAGTTATTAGGTGGGAAAGGTTGTTTGAACGGTTCAATGTTGAACGAAAAAATGTTCAAATTGAAAATTTAAATACAGTAATGAAGTATCCTTGCCGAGATCTTTCGAACAAAAAAAAAGTTTGTTTAAATCGGACTGTTCACTCAAAAGTTATTAGGGGTGAGAGCTTGTTTGAACGGTTCAATGTTGAACGAAAAATTGTTCAAATCGGAAATTTAAAAACGGGAATGAAGTATTCTTGATAAGATCTTTCGAACAAAAAAAAGTTTGTTCAAATCGGACTGTTCACTCAAAAGTTAGTATCGCGGGACAGGTTGTTTGAACGGTTCAAAGTTGAACCAAAAATTGTTCAAATCGAAAAATCAAATATGGGAATGAGCTGTACTCGCCGAGATCTTTCCAACAAAAAAAAGTTCGTTCAAATCGGAATGTTCATTCAAAAGTTATTAGGGGGGACAGACAGACCGACAGACCGACACACAAATTCCCCATCTCAATACCCTACTTTCCAATTTTTAATTTTTCGATATTTATTTTACTTTTTTGTTTCTTTTTTGACTTTGTTTTGGACTTGGCGATATTTTTTAGATGCATTAAGCCACTTTTAATGCTTTTTTCGTCTCTTTTATTTTTAACAGGAAAGTAGGCTAAGAAGCAATTATTCCACTTCTTCGAGTACCTGATTTACGCTAGACTATTTCGCAGCCTTTAATTTTCTCTCCTGGGTTCCCCACTCTTTAGAAAGTCCTCAAAAATTCTCAGCTTTTGCAACTACGAAGTGATATTAAGAACAAAAACACGGCTGAACATAATTCGTCTAAACTTACTTTAGTCTATACTTACCAAGCCTTAGACGTCCAAGATCATAAATCAGTCCCTGACATCAATGTAAACGCGTACGTAGAGTATAAATTAGAACTTTCAAATCCGAAGAATGAAAATTAGTCCCATCGCACACCCTTTTACCCTGATATATAAGGTTTAAACACGAAATAAAGTAATTCACACTTGTTCCATCTCTTGTTCGCTCTTTTTAATTAACTGCATAATAAATGTTGCCGCCAATCGACTCCATTTTATTAAAAAGTGAAGAGAGGAGGCTAATCTGCCTTTTTCTCCTCGATCGGAACCTACGGCTGCATCAAAATTGATAAGCGTCACAGCACGCAATGTTACCATAAATAAGGAAAAAAAAAAACTGTCGATTAATTTGAGATAACGTTTCTTAATGTTCTTAAAGATGTAAAGATGTAAACTAATTATTGAAGCAAATCCATTTTGTTTCCCAGCTTGAGTTTGCAACAGTAGATTGTAAAAAAAAATGTTTTATCGATATAACAAGTTGAGTGATTAGTAACGTCTTTATGTTTAATGGAGGAAAAAAATATATGTATATCATACGCAGTAGCGGACCCAAAATAAAATGCATAGCTTGCGCGAAAGTGTAAAAATAGTGCAAATAGTTGCACGTGAATGTTTTGTGCAATAATGGTGTTGTTTCAATAAAATACACTTACATTTATCGCAGTCGCATTTTTTAAAAATTTATAAATTATTTTGTGTTAATTATTTCGAAAAATGAAAAATACAATATTGAAGAAAACTGTGAGAAAAGCAAAGAATGCCCAAATTCTGAAACCAATATGAATTCTATATGACTGCATATACTTAGAAACTGCATATACTTACATTGCATATACTTAGAAATGTATACACTCACGAGGAACGCATCGCACAGAATATATCATTCCCCGCATAGAACAGTGAGAGTATGCCTACCTATTTCATAAAACCAAAACTTAATAAAGCTTTCCTGTACTTTTATCTTTACATATCAGGCTTCTTCGCTGCAATTTAGTAAATTGCTACAGTTTAACCATTGAGGGTTAATCCCTGTCCATTCCAAAATTTTAATGCCTGACTTTTTCAGTAGTACTACTCATCACAGGAAGGAGATTGTGAAAAAACTACTTTTTTACTATCTGTCTTTGTTTTGGAGATGAAAACATGAAAATTAGACTACAAAAATATTCATGAATAAGTTGGACTGCAAGTACCGATTTTGCTGTTCAGCAAAGGAAAATACAAGAGGATAATATCTTCCATCTCTATAATTCTGTTAAAAAAGCTACTTCCCGCACCTTTCAAATGATTCTGGACCGATGTCTTTCAAAATTTTCCCCCATGATCTTAGTATATACGGATGCATTGGCCGTTCCAGTTGAAAACTTTAGAATCCAGCCCTGTGATGGATCATTTTGAAATCTACAGAAAATTGCATTTTTCAACCGGACTCTTTACTTTGTCATACAATGAAATCGGTACATATAATCCAGCTTATTCAGGGATCATTTAGTTACTTAATTCACAAGTTTTCATCATCAAAACATTACTGGCATTGGAAAAGTAGTTTCCTCCGATTTGTCACTTTAGGTGTAGTCGTAAAGTAAAAAGTCTGGCATTAAAGTTTTGGACTCGGCTGGGAACAATCCTAAAATAATAATAACAATATAAAAAGCAGCATATAATGGGTATAAAACTGCTACTAAGAAGCCTACTGCTAAGAGAAAACTGTAAGAAAGGATTATTAGGCTCTGGTTCCTTGAAATTACTAGAGCCAAGAAGAGAGCAGGTTCAGTTGATGCAGGATTAAGTTGATACAAAACTTTTAATTTTCAAGAGCGTAAGTCAGGACTAAGAGTCTTATAAGGAGACCAGCGACCTGTCAATGTCTTGGATGACAAATAGGTAGGATAGATTTACGAAATATTAAGAAAAATTACATCTCCATTTTCTTCCTATTTTTTCTCTCTTCCCTCTTTTAATTAGTCACAGCATGTACATGAAAGAAAGTTCCATTCAAGACAATGGAATTTAGTGGATGAATTATGTTTTTTCGTGAAAATATTAAATATGTGTATATTTTTCATCTATAAACCCTAAACCGCAATAATTGCAAATAAAATTGCAAGAACCCAAGATATCTATTGAAAATCCAAGAGCTTGGGGTAAAACCCAAGTAATGGGAGCCCTGATTTCAGCTATTAGGCATGGCAATGCAGAATCTTTCCTTTTCGTTGACTACGCAGACAGATCAATGAGGAAGCAGCGTAGAGTAGAGAGTGCGCATTGATTTGTCTACTAGTAGAGATACCAGCATAGGGCCCATGGACTTTCTCTGCACTGGCCGAAAGTGGTGAAACAGTATTATTCAAGGCAGAAAACATTTATAAGAGCCCTCAGTTGTTCCTCAAAAAAGAAATCGGGACATGAATGATCTAAACCGCAGAACCACCTGTCCCAATCCATCGAAAATATTATATCCAGATAAATTGGATAAACCGCTCTCCATCCAAAAATTGAGTCTCTGAAGCATTTTTATTCATACAATCGCCCTGACAAAATGCCCCTTTCCTATTAGTGAAGTGCAACGTGTTCTAGTACGTTCCTACCGCTACTGACAGAAAAATTTTGCATGTAGCAGTTCTTCTTACCACTATCCTCTTACCACACACATGTCATATGGGCAACTTCTTTAACTGATGATCATATCACTTTTTCATGCCATCCATCAGTGTGGTTTTTCTCCCGACAATTTACAACAGAAATAAAGAATATCTTTTTTTTTTAAACGTTTGTGTAGACCAAGTTCCCAAATGCTCCAGCAGCAACTTTTTTTCGTTTTGATTCAAGCCATGCATTCTCTGATTGAAGTTTCTTGTTTGGATGTGTGCTATCTCGTCTTAAAGTTTTGCACGTCTTTTATGAACTACCCTGTGTGCGCGTAAAGACTTATATGACCTAAAGACTCAAGCCAAAATGTAAATTCTCGCTGGTCCGGGACCATAACAATTTTGTTGGTAATCGTTTCGAAGTTGTTCCAAAGCAAACAGTGGCATATAAATTTTATAAAAAACGGAGTAGAGGCCATTATGTTAGCACTAGGGAAGTTATTTTTACGAGCATTCAATGCAAAAGTTCGTTTAATGCGGGAATATTTTTGGTTTCTACAAAGAAAACATTCTTTGCTGACTACAGTGTGCTGTAAAATGATTAGGATCGTATATAAACTAATAGTAAATGATGTTCTTAAATTCTGTAAGGCCAAATATGCACAATACATAGTTGAGTGGTTTTTTTATTTATTTATTTATTTTTTTATTCTGTATTACTGAATCATGTTTGATGAAAAGGACATTTTACTAGTTTTTAATAAACAATGTATCCATATCGCAATTAAATTTCATGCAAAGTTTTAATTACTGTGTAATTTGTTTATAACTCTTATGTTGCTTTTTTTTACCAAACATTTAATTTGCCTTATGAATCTTTCTCAAATTTTAGTACCCATAGAACCAACACCCGCAAATTTTTGAGTCAAGTTAACGTAGCTCAACGCTTTTAAAAGTTTCATAAAAGATAGGTTCAAAGTATTACAGTATTCCAGTGTGGTTGATGGTCCTGTCATTCATGAAATGCTACTCTAGCTAAATGGAAACTAATAATAAACCTTCAGCTCCTCCCCCCAAAAAGCTCCTCCTGTCTGAAACATCCAAGCAAAAAAAAAGTTGGCTATATCTGATAACATCCCTCCCTCTGGACGCTCCTCCGCTACCCCCTGCAGACGACCTTCCTTCGTTTCAGGTAATGATCACTCACCTCTTAACCCTCTGACCTCTCGCTCTGTGGTAACTTGGCAACAATGTGGACAACAGAGAGCGGTGCTATTGTGGTCGCCTGCCACTTCCATCCTTCCACATTCCCTTCAACAGAATCACGGGGGATTAAGTTCTTTCTGTGAAACAGGAATCGTCTGTTTTACTACCGCCTGTCAAACGCAGGGAGGTAATGAGCCTCCTTGGAGAATGGAAGCTTTTGACTGCGGAAAAGATGTATTCGGCGGGGAACAACGATTTAGAAGACAGACATGACGGCGAGGAAAAGTGGTTTCTCTTTTAGCCTATTCTTTCGACTTCCTGTATTGTCCATATTTTGAAATGATGTTTTCCCCTCTTTTTAGCCCATGCACTTCGTTCCCACACTTATTTTTTTTTACTCTAACAGTATTTGACGGCCAAACAAACCATGTTAAGACACCAATACACTGAAGACGTGATGTGAAGGGCAAGAAGGCATATTTGTTGTTTTGATGTGTTTGTAAATGTATGGATATTAAACATGCACAATGGAACTTCTGTGAACTAGTTAAACTGATGCAACAAATCTCTCGGACAACTTGTAATATAATCTTTCTTTGTCAATTCCTAATTCCTGAAGCTTCTTGGTGAACATCAATATATTGTGATCATTCTTTAGTCAACCGAAGTGCCTTGGTAAACTTTCATACGACTAAGCAAGTATTTACAATGCAAGCATATTGAGTTCAGGGCTTTGGAATTTGGGCACAACTTGTAATAAATTCTTCTTTTGTTGATTTCAAATTCCTGAAGGATTTTGGTTTATCATAAATATATTTGGATCATTCTTCTGTCCGCCTAACTTTATATTGGCAAACTTACGTACGATACAATAGTTTACGATACAATTATACAAATACAAATGCGACGACCAGCAACAGGCTCTGGGCCCAGCTGGGCTGGTCCTAGTCAAAATTATAGACCCCAATGAAGATCAATGGCCCTCGTAAAACTATCTACTCCATTGCTCCTTACTGCCTCTTCCGGTAAACTGCTCCAAGTACCCACTACCCTGCTAAAATAGTAATTCTTCTGAATTTTCAGATTAGACTGAGATCAGTGCCGTATTTACGTATGGGCTTAATGGACTATAACCCAGGGTGGCACGATTGGGGGGCGGCACTTCTTCCATGCAAATTGAAGACCTTTTTTTTAGACAGCAGGGCGGATCGGCCGCGAGAATTACCCCTTTTTTCCGCAATACTAGTCGACTGCTAAAGACAAAAGGAAGAAAACTCCCTTTCAACGTGATAGATGTCGCAATACCTGATTAATACTGATGTTTTCATCATCACTGTAAATGTATTCACATTTTTAAAGGATGTTTTAGGTTTCATTAATAAAACATCGGCATTGAAAAAACATCGATGTTAGAGAAAAGAATCAACACCATAACACCGATGGTAAAAACATCAATGTTATAACAATGTTCAATGTTTCAAAAATGTTTCGAAAACATCGACATCGATGTCGCACCATTAAGTGTGCAAACGCTGTCGCTGCATCTGTTGGACTTGCACAGATTGTTTTAATATTATTGTTATTTCGTTATTCGTTCACTTTATTCCAATTGCAAGTTGTTGATAAGGTCTAGTAACATTTTTTTTTTCATTTAAATCTTTGAACAAGTTTTTAAAAGTTTTAAAGCTATTTTTGAAACAAATATGTGAAGATTATTCATTTCAAAAACTGTTTTAAATTTCGAAGGAAAGTTCTTAATGTAATTAAGTACTAAAAATATTGATTTATAATAATGTAAGAGCAGATTTGTAGTAGTAAAAGTTGAGATTCGCAAAAGACGAATTTTTACCAATTGGCTGATTGTTAACAACCAACCAATTTCATGTTTAACTAGCTGTGTGGTTTGCACGGTTTACCTTGAAAATACATTTTATGTCACGTAAATAAAAAAGTTTTTTTTTTTACAACTCTGAAATTCAACACCTCAAGGGGGGGGGGGCAGTTTCAAAAGCCCAGGGCGGCCTCACGTCGAAATACGCCTCTGACTGAGATTGAAACAGCTTAAAACAATAACCCCTTGTCTTGCTTCCCGTGCAAAAATCTAACCCTGTAACATCATTTATTTTAATAAATTTAAACAATTGAATCATGTCCAAGTGTTATAAGTGAATTCAGGGCTTAAGAACTGGGGGACAAATACAATCCTTTCTAATAGATTTTCTAATTCCTAATTCATTTTATGACAAATATATTTTGATCATTCTTCAGTCAATCGAAGTGCCTTGATTGCCATTCGTACGATACAATCGTCTGCAGTCATAAATCAGTTCAGTGGTTTAGAATCCGGAGACAGCTTGTAACTTGTAACAATCTTCTTTTGTAAGATTTCGAATTCCTGAAGTATCTTGGTTAGAATAAATATATTGGGATTATTCTTCAGTCAGCCTAAGTGGCAAACATCTCGGTAAACTTACGTATGATATAATTGATGTTGATGCAACCAGGTCTGAGCTAAGTGCTTTAGAACTTGGAGCTCTATGGTATCGGTCTCTTTGTAGTATTTCGGATCGCTATGGGGCAAAATAGGTCGTCGACAACACATTTTATTACTTATTTATCAGTATCAATATTTTTTTTTTCCAGAGATATTTCACTTTAGATGCCATAAAGAGTATACGTTTGCATCTTCTGAGCTTTTTATTTACTGGTTGAATTAATTTTTCTGTGAAAGCATGAATGTGAAATTGCTCTTTTTTGACCCATTTTACCCACCTGACCCTACTGTTTTTTTTTTTTTTTTTTTTTTTCATTTTTCCGTTATGTTCAGTAAAAAATTAAGGTTGATTTTCGTACAAGAAATGTAATTACATACTGTAGCGTTATGTACTGTATTGTATGTTATGCACATATATATTGCATAACCTCTTTATTAGATTAAATTTAAAAAAAATGTTATCTTAGAAGATACTCGCTTGGAATTTTCGAAAATCTGAGCAATTTAAAAATCTGAACTACACTGTAAAAATCGGGTGTTGTTTTTACCGTATAATACAGCTAATTTTATAGTAACAAACTGCAAAAATAGCTAATTTTACAGTAATAATCTGAAAAATTACTAGTTTCACAGTAATGAACTAAAATTGCTGCTTTACATTAACAAACTGTAAAATTGCTAATTTTACAGTTAATTACTGTGCGTTTTACAGTTTTAAACTGGAACCTCTGCTGCCAGTATTATACTATTGTTTTTACAGTATAATACAGCTAATTTTGTCGTAATAAACTGTAAAATTGCTGCTTTACAGTGATAAACTGTAAAATTGCTACTTTTATAGTTTATTACTGTTGTGCATTTTACAGTTTTAAACTTGAACCTCTGCTGCCAGTATTATACTGTAAAAGCAACAGTTTATTTTTTGCAGTGTATTTATGGTTCCAATTCGTTTGGTTTGTGATGTTACTGTGAAATTCATTTGCTTCAAATAAAAATTCAAAGCATCATTCACTATACATTTTTTTTTTTTTTTTTGATTAAAATTATTTAATACTTCGAACTTGCCCTTCTGTGATACATTTTATCAAAATCTACACCTTGAACACTCCTAAAACTAAATTAAAACAACAGCAGACATAGTCTTAAAGTTTTTTTTGGAATCATAACAGAACGTGATGCAGGTATACAAAACTTGATCTTCATACGATTGCATATATTAATAATAATTAATGATCTTCTAATAGAAAAAAATATACATATTTATTTCAACCTTCTTCGTAGAAGGGATGTTCTTTTAAAGGTGTTCACTACTTTTAAATGTATGAGCGTATGCAGAAAAGAAAGATAAATTCAAAGAAAAGGTTCAACAGTATGTTGAAAACTCAAGGTAAAAATGATTAATTTAGATCCACACTCATACATGAATATTTAGCAGATTATGAAACAAATATGATTGTAATAGGCTTAGTTAAAAAGCGGATGGCAGTTATTAAGTACATGAAAACTAAAACACTCTGGGTATACGAGCTATTAAAAGAATGCCCTTTTCCTTGATTAAGTACTCATTAAAATCCAATTTCTATTAGGAAATATATTAACTACTAGTATGTAATTAGTAAATAATGGAGTGATGTCAGATAATTAGTAAGGTAACGGAGCTATGTTAGATAATTATAAGGCGCGTTTGTAGTTACCAAGATTAATACAAGATTTATATGTGCCAATACCAACACAACTGCAATAAACTGTGTTAAAATTAAGTGACTAGTTGACAGAACTAATACTGAAGGGTATTGTTACGAGCAATCTTCTGCGTAGTGAGACAAGTAGTAATACTCTAAAAATTCCCAAAAGAATTTTATCGAGAAAGTTTAACGCGAAAATAAAATACGAGCGCAAGCATAATTCGATTCATGCTTGGTGCTTAACATATTGCTCTTGAAAATTTGATGAGAATACAATGTTCAATCCGCGTAGAATTTCTACTTTATCCCAGGAATTTTAAACTTTGACTTTTAATTGTGATATATTTGAATGTAAGGAACTGTTATGTATCATAATATGGAGTATCAACTTTCGAAAAAAAATTTTTTTTTTTTGTACTTGAAAAAATAATGATAAATACATGTTGCACGTACAAACCATTTTAAATACAAGAAAGCTTTTCAGAAAATTGCTGATTAACACTTTCCTGTCTAAGCCCGAGCTCAGCTCGGGGTGCCGTTTTTGTTGAAGATGACTAAGCCCGAGCTGAGCTCGGGGTCAAGTTTGAGCTCATGTAGTTATGAAAATACGCTTTTCTTTCGTTTCAGTCTTTTTAGATATTATCTATGGACCTTTTACTTTCTTAAAAAAAATATAGATGGCACCACCAATCAGAATTAACTGCAGGAGACGCTTAGAATCGAGGCTTATACGAGTTAGTGCAAGCGTGCGACAGTGCAAATCCGTGTTTTGAAATGTTCCACACCAAAGCAAATTTTGCAAAATAATGTGCATTTGAAAATTAAATCTATTTTCAAATGTTTGTTCAAGATTTGGGAAGTTTTTTATTTTCATGGTCAAAAATGATATTTCCCTATGCGGAACTTTTTTTTCTAGTTCCAAACATGCATTTTTCGACAATTTCTTACTAAATATTAATTGTTGTTTCACTTAAATAGGTCTTTCATCATGAAAGAAAACATTTTGAAGTATTTAATAAAATTAAAATTACCAATATTTACGTTTTCCAAGTATTTTTTAAAAAATCACGAAAGGCGACAAAAACCCCCAGTCTGGATGGAGATGCGCGGTCGAAAAGGCTCAGACCTGAAAGTGTTAAAATTACCAATATTTACGTTTTCCAAGTATTTTTTAAAAAATCACGAAAGGCGACAAAAACCCCCAGTCTGGATGGAGATGCGCGGTCGAAAAGGCTCAGACCTGAAAGTGTTAAAAGATACGCGAGTAAAATGCAATGAACAATACTGACACAAAATTTAGCACTTAAGAGTTGATCTTTTATCCCCTTTCTACTTTCTGTTTGTTTCCTAGCTCAGGTCTTATTCGACGGACATTTAGTTTCTTGGGCGGGTATAATTACTATTTTCGAAGTTAAAATTCTTCCACCGAAAACAAATTTTTGCACAAAAGAATGAAAGAGGGCAGGTATGACCCTCTCTCCCTTAACGTGATCAAAACCAGCCTAGATCAGCGCTTTGGGGACCTTCAGTTTTGTAAGTAAGAACTTACTGAATGTGTAAACATGAATTTTGGGGGAGATTTTTGTACGCAAACGTTGTTTCGGTTGAGAAAACAAACGTATTTTCTCTCATTTATATTTCTTTATTTCAGGCTGTCATCTTCACCATGCAGACGGAATGCAAGTGCCATGGCGTTTCAGGCTCCTGCACCATGAAGACGTGCTGGAATACTCTGCCAACTTTCAGCAAGACCGGTGACTACCTGATGCGACGCTACTATGCCGCCAAGCGTGTCTTCGCTCTACTGAATCCCTCGAAAAACTCTGTATCACCCACGAGGAAGGACAGACCCCTCTACCTGCGCATGCGCAGAAGTAAGAGGCCCCACAGAAAACCTAGGCCTCGAGACCTGGTGTACCTCGAGAAATCGCCAAATTACTGCGAGGCAGACCCCATGAAAGGATCTACTGGAACTGTTGGAAGACTGTGCAACAGGACGTCGCGTGATACGGACGGTTGTGACCTCATGTGTTGTGGGAGAGGCTACAATACGCACCAATACGTAAAAACATCGCAATGTAACTGTAAGTTCCATTGGTGCTGCTATGTGGATTGTAATGTGTGTAGAGAAAGGACGGAATTATACTCTTGCAAGTGAAGTTTATATGTGAAGTTCTCTCGTTGGAGTTCTTAAAACTAAGAGTTGGCAGAAAAGAACAAAAGTGTTTATATAGTCACCAACAACTGATCCGACAAATATAGCATAGTCTATTTGTAAAAGAGTTGAGCTAGAACAAAACGTTTCTTTCAAGAACATGAAAAGAAATGACGAAATGTTCAAGTTATTAGTTTCGCATAACCATAAATCATACATTTGTGCTTGCGATTACTAATTTGATGAAACATATCAAATATTACATGTTCCGTTTAAATATTAAATTATGCAACAACAAAAAAACTTTCGATAGAAGAGGTGTTTTAACCACTGAGCTAAAACAACAATTTAACAGCTCACTGAGAGGTACTTAGAGCGCCAGACAGAGCTGAAAGCAAAGTTACATTAAACTTTGATGTTACAGCAAGACAATTCACATATTCACAGTTTGAAACGTGTTATAGTTAAAAATATCCACTGCTTAACATAATATATAAAAATATTAAATTTGGTACAGTCCTAGCTGAAAGTTTAGAAAAACTGCACAGCCTTGTCTCTTTCGGTTGCAACTAAGTAGAATATGTTTCAAGCCAGACGGTAGAAGAAAACTTTCAGTTTTAACACTTCGAAACTTTACGATTTTTAATAAAAGCCACGAAGCGACATGTTCCAATGCTGATTTATCCTCTTTCGCAACTTCAAATGACACCATTTTGACTCTCAATTCGACAACCTCTTTGTAAGTTAAGATTGAACAATCACTGAAGTTCAGTCCTAACTTGTAAATTTTAAAATAGACGAAGTTAATCTATTCACGATCACTTCTGCTAAATGAAATCAAACCATGACAATGTTTAAACATAACCTTTAAAGCTTGACAGTTCCACTTTCTTGCAATGCAACAATTAAAAATATCAACGAAAACGGCTTAACACGTATTCACATGCTTTCAGCACAAAATGTTTCGTCAGAATCTTCTACGTGATACTGTAAAAATACATCCAGCCATCAATGCATATCTACAATCGCCATTTTGAATTGATGCTTCAATGCTCGTTTCCTTTCGCTAAGTTTTAGTTGTTATGTCCGTATCTTGTAATGTGTGCTAAAATGCCTTATGATGGCATTGTAATAGCATTTATTTTGTGTCCTGTTCTCAACGTGTTGCCATAACTTAAAATATATCAGAAGTCTGAGAAGGTCTTGCCGAAACTCATGAAGAAGAATTCGATTTAAGTGTTAACAAGGAACTCATAGTACCATGCGTGATGCCAGAAAAAGTGCCAAAACAGCAAAGAACTCATAATTAGTGCTGATTTCTCACATTTGCATACATCAGAAAATGGATTTTGGAACTCTATATGTATTGGCAGATGTACTTGATCTATTGTTAGTACTGTTGTCTGGTTACTACAAACTATTGTACTCTCAAAATGTGTCTAAAAAAATCCTAACTTTTCCATTAAATGATTTAATTTAATATAGTCTATATTCATAAATGGTGTTGTCAAAACTGTTGAGAAGTGGTGTGTTTAACACATAAACATATCAGTCACTTTTCTATTCTTAATCAAACAAAATTCATCATGATATAACAAAAAGCCCTTTACAACACTTATGGGCAGGCACCTTTTTAACATCAAGCGAGCACCTTTTTTTTTTTTGGCCAATGATAAAATCAGCAGCCTTGAAGACATCAAAAGAAATCACATTAGGAAAATATCATAACACGTCCCATGAAACTTTTCAATTCTTCAAAAAGAACAAAATCAACTCCATGTTTATAAAACAGCGTTCAACTTGCACTACTCGTTTATTGACAAAACTAAACAATACTTTCTGAAGAACTAAACAATCAACAATTCACTTTTTAAATACATCAACTGGCTCTTCGAACTTGTAGATTACTCTGCTATCCTTAATAATTATATTTAGGATTGGTAATATTGTCATGATTTCTCTTCCCATTTAACATCAAATGCATGACTCTAAACATCTTTAAAAAGTGTACCATTTTCTGGTAGTCTTTTTAGCGCCTCGTCTTTAGAAATGTGATGCTGGGCTGATCACTCCTTCCTCATCAAAATTAGATGAACATACATCAGCATATTTTTCACCTTTAATGTTGTATTCCACAAGTACAAAATCACCATTTAGACGGTTATGGCAGTAATTTCACAATCTGTAGCCTTATTCCGCGTAGCAGAGGTTGGAACCATCCTGCTCAAGTTCCTCTTCAAGTTTCATCTATGCCTTTCGGCATACAGGTTGGCAGGCTTTTTTTTTTTTTTTTTTGGTATACTTCCGAACAATGCATTTTTTTAAGTGTCTGAAACATCCTCTATTACTTGCAATACACCGCCAATTCGTTTATTCCATCGAATTGGTGGTGTATTGCATGTTTCTGCATTAGCCCTGGCTTAGGAGCGATTACTTGCTGCTTATCCTCAATTACTCTTCATTGCAATGAAGAGTATTTAATCAAAATGGAATCATCGAAATAAGAACGTGTTTTGCAGTTGACACATTCTTGCATAAGACACTTTTCATTGCATCCAGGGGCGGCCCTAGCAGTTCTGCCGCCCTGGACAAAAATGCAAAATGCCGCCTCTCGTCATGATTAAAGTTTAAAGAGAAATAAATGACTTGTAACTACAACTCAAATCCCAATAAAGAGATGTTGTGAGTTCAAAAACAGCGTGAGAAAATAAAATCCTTATATTCAAGGTCGAATTTAGACCGAACGTCTCCCTAAGTCATTTTAGCTTAATAGTGTCCCTTTTGTAATGTAGAAAACATTGTAGTAGACACAATAGTATATTTTTGTCAACTATGTGTCTTTTTTTCGCTGATACAGAGCCTCACTTTTTTGTTTTACCTCGTTGTTTCACTTCATGCTATCTTGTTTCTTTCTTCTTCTTTTTTTTTTTTCTCTTTTTGATTGATCTAGAAGGGGGATAGGCTCGAGGATGAGGAAAATGATGCAATGACTATTTTTAATGGAGTATGGAATATTCGCAATTTTAGGGGGTTCGGCGGTTTCTCCCCCGGGAAAATTTTTAAAGAATAGATTTAAAATTCTGCATTTTGAGACCTTATGAGAGAATTAAGATTACAGAACTAACAGGAGAAAAATAGGCAAACGATGCCTTTTAAAAGTTATACCTTATTTTGCAAATTAAAATCAATCAAAATAAAAATTGCTTGTGAGCGATTCCATACCAAATCACCGAATGGGGGTCGCACGACCGACTCGGATTTTTTTTTAATTTGGTACACAGATTGATGGCATAGAGGTATGAAAAAGCCCAAAAGGAAAGTTACCTGCTCCACTTATTTTCTGAGATACATGCCCTCAAAGTTTGTCCGCCACGTCAAAATACTAAAAAAGTGATGTTATTTAATCATTTTTTATAAAAAATCGTACTCATGCAAAATAAAAGTGTTAGATATCTATGGAAACTAGTTACTCCAGGTATTCTGAAAAAAAATACTAGAACGTTCATAATGAAAATTGCCAAGGTACAGGGCTCTTTGAAGTTGTCACCACAAAAACTTGATTTTGCAGATTTTGCTAAAATTCAGGCATTTATTACAAAAAAAGGCAAACAAAACCAAAGGTTTTCTCACTTTCTGGTAGTGTACAGGTCCTCCCTGTAAATTGCTACGCAATAAATTTTTTGGGTTTCTCACTCCTTCTTGGAAATATTTTAGCTTAAAGATAAGCCGTAAGGCAAAAAATGCGTTTTTGGTCATCTTGGCAGCCATTTTTCTCATAAAGGGGGAGCAGTAGAAACTTTAATTTTTTTTTTAAACAAGCCACTGATATGTTAGCTATTCACAGGAAAAGAGTTTACTTTTGGTTATTTCTCCCATTAAGAGATATCCTGCTGACAGTATATGCATGTTTTTCGCGACGACCATATGCTTTTGTTCCCCCTCTCACGGACTTAAAATTAATTAAACCAAAAAATAATGATATATTTATTATTAGCTGTATTATCTACCCAATATGTCATGAAATTTAATTTATTAAATCATTGAACAATAAATTAGATAATTGATGAAAAAAAGAAAAAGTATTTCTCTGATGCCTGAGCATTATGCATTCATAATTATAAAGCACTAAATACTTTCTTGAGAAATTAATTAACATAAATGAGCTCTAAATAGTTATATTATAAGCAATACCCAATCTTGTGATTGGGATACTCCTGTTTTTAATTGAAGAATTTCTTGAATATCACATGAATATCAGGAAAATAAATGAGGTCTTTTCGTTTGATGTAGGATATTTTATGACAAATTTCATTTGATGGGCTACTAACTGAGCATGGTGATAAAGAGCTATTAATTTCAGCATCGAATTCCATTTTACCTTATTAACAGTTAAATATTTACAAAATAATTAAATAAATAATTTAATATAAAGCCATGCTTGAAGAATTAAAATTAGTGCAACTAATTTATTCCCATACTGATGTTTACAAAACTGACACGTGTTGAGCACTGATAAGAACTGCCAAGAATAAGTTTACTCACTAAAATACTAGTTCACAGATACTATAAAGCATACATTCTATTTTCTACAAAATAATACTGCAACAAAGAACAAGGGTAGAAAGGGGTAGGTACTAAAGAATTTCTTGAAAAATCAATTAAAATAAAGGAGCTTCGAATATTTATCTCATAGGCAATACCCAATCTTGTGATTGGATGTTCCTGATTGATGGCTATAAACAGGAGGATACCCTTGTTCTTTGTTGCAGTATTATTTTGTGGAAAACAGAATGTATGCTTTATAGTATCTGTGAACTAATATTTTAGTGAGTAAACTTTTTCTTGTCAGTTCTTATCAGTGCTCAACGCATGTCAATTTTGTAAAGATCAGTATGGGAATAAATTAGTTGCACTAATTTTAATTCTTCAAGCATGGCTTTATATTAAATTATTTATTTAATTATTTTGTAAATATTTAACTGTTAATAAGGTAAAATGGAATTCGATGCTGAAATTAATAGCTCTTTATCACCATGCTCAGTTAGTAGCCCATCAAATGAAATTTGTCATAAAATATCCTACATCAAACGAAAAGACCTCATTTATTTTCCTGATATTCATGTGATATTCAAGAAATTCTTCAATTAAAAACAGGAGTATCCCAATCACAAGATTGGGTATTGCTTATAATATAACTATATAGAGCTCATTTATGTTAATTAATTTCTCAAGAAAGTATTTAGTGCTTTATAATTATGAATGCATAATGCTCAGGCATCAGAGAAATACTTTTTCTTTTTTTCATCAATTATCTAATTTATTGTTCAATGATTTAATAAATTAAATTTCATGACATATTGGGTAGATAATACAGCTAATAATAAATATATCATTATTTTTTGGTTTAATTAATTTTAAGTCCATGAGAGGGGGAACAAAAGCATATGGTCGTCGCGAAAAACATGCATATACTGTCAGCAGGATATCTCTTAATGGGAGAAATAACCAAAAGTAAACTCTTTTCCTGTGAATAGCTAACATATCAGTGGCTTGTTTAAAAAAAAAATTAAAGTTTCTACTGCTCCCCCTTTATGAGAAAAATGGCTGCCAAGATGGCCAAAAACGCATTTTTTGCCTTACGGCTTATCTTTAAGCTAAAATATTTCCAAGAAGGAGTGAGAAACCCAAAAAATTTATTGCGTAGCAATTTACAGGGAGGACCTGTACACTACCAGAAAGTGAGAAAACCTTTGGTTTTGTTTGCCTTTTTTTGTAATAAATGCCTGAATTTTAGCAAAATCTGCAAAATCAAGTTTTTGTGGTGACAACTTCAAAGAGCCCTGTACCTTGGCAATTTTCATTATGAACGTTCTAGTATTTTTTTTCGGAATGCCTGGAGTAACTAGTTTCCATAGATATCTAACACTTTTATTTTGCATGAGTACGATTTTTTATAAAAAATGATTAAATAACATCACTTTTTTAGTATTTTGACGTGGCGGACAAACTTTGAGGGCATGTATCTCAGAAAATAAGTGGAGCAGGTAACTTTCCTTTTGGGCTTTTTCATACCTCTATACCATCAATCTGTGTACCAAATTAAAAAAAAATCCGAGTCGGTCGTGCGACCAACTTTTTTTTTTTTCGGTGATTTGGTATGGAATCGCTCTTGTGCTTGTGGTTCTATAAATCGGTGACATTAATCGATAAGGAAAAAGAGCTTAGGAGGAGAAATGAAAACTGACATCAGCTTTCGGTATAAAGTTAGTGTTTGATCGTCTTTCTAATCCACCGACTAACACAACACTGAATTAAATGTAAAATAATCAGTACAAAACAAATCTATAAAAAGATTTAAAAAACGGTGAGAAGATACAGAAAACAGGTCAATAACATCCCGGCCAACCATTAATGCTCTAAATGAGAAATAAAGTTGCAGAACTTTTCAAGAAGTTTCGAAGACTTATTTAATTGTTTTCAAGGCCTCTAAAATAATTATATTTAAGGTACTTTATTTGCACTTTCCAGTTACAAATAGATAAGCTTCACAGATTGCACTAACATTATAAGAAACGTCCGTTTTAAGTTAAGAAAACGAAGAATAGCGTCTAGTATTTTTTTCCTCGTGTTAAACATATTAACAAAATGCAGTATTGATAAAGGGAAGCGATAACAAAGAATTTCCAAAATACTAAATGTGCCATTAAATAAATAGCAAGAAATGAGACATGTGAATCACAAAAATTTATCTCAAGCAATATGCTACATAAATGCGAGAATCACGAGTTATACATTTTTGACACAGGAAGCATTATAAGGAGCTGAATTTGGTACCTTTTTAAAAACTTTCAAGGTTTTCAAGCATTTGGAAATGAATTTGTTTCGCTATATTTATGAAAGCTCTAAAGTTAAAGAAACAAAAGAGGATTAAAAAAAAAAAAAAAAAAACAGAGAGAAAGTTTGGACGAGCTTTACATATTTCCTATACATTGAGTGTGTTACAGGTTATACACACATTGGGTATATGTAACTACTAAAAATACGTATCGTGTCCTAAATTTTTAAATATATATATATATATACAATCAATTATCTAAAGTTTGTATAAAATAACCATTTAAAAAAATGCAGTTTAACTCCACTTGTATCTGATGCACACTTTTATGACTTCTTGACTAGAGATTAATGATTTTCTTGCTAGTATAACAGAATTGCCACGTACTGTCCGTCCTTGAAAACCGCGCCTAGCACTCGCGAAGCATTAAACTTAAAAAAGAAGTGATGGGTTGTGGAAACTTTCAAAAGTTTTCAATTTAAAAGTTGCATTTGCTATCCTTTTGACATATTCAACTAAACTATGTATTTAAAATTAGCATCGTTCTACGTTGTTTCATACGACTCAAAATGCTTCTTATTATTCTTATCCTTATTGTCATCTTAACTATCACCCGTATTTTGGTAAGATCAGTGAAGACCTGACGCATGCTATGATTAAGCAAATAGTGATTACATTGCTTAAAAGCTACTTTAAAGCTACTAAAGTAGCTACTGAAAAGCTACTTTTACAAAAAAATGTTCTTTTCGGTGAATTTTCATTAATGATCCTAAAAGTTTGGAGACAGTGAGAGAGTTTTGCAATATTACAATCATGCATTATTATTATTTTTTTATTGATACCTGATGTCTCTTCTCATTAGATGTAAGGATCTATGCATGCATATATTTAATTAATTTTTCGTTTATTTATTCGGTAAAATTCGGTTTGAATGATAAACAATGTTCCAATGATA
Organism: Uloborus plumipes; assembly: GCA_038373865.1. Lineage (NCBI taxonomy): Eukaryota > Metazoa > Arthropoda > Arachnida > Araneae > Uloboridae > Uloborus > Uloborus plumipes. The sequence goes on from JAXGGA010000222.1 coordinate 262,721, forward strand.
AACAAGCGTGTTTCATACTTCGCATTTTAAATCAAAAATTTCCACATGTTCCTTCCTTTCATGTACATACTAGTAAAATTTAAAATATTATAATGAATGTCCATCGTTCTTTGGAGTTATTGAAATAGCATTACACACATTTTGCCGAATTTACCCTACTTTCTACTATATTTGTTTCAAGAATTTATAGCAGCCAACCTCAAGATTAAACTAATAAGAATGAGCAAATGGGAATTGAGACAGAGACCAGAAAAATTTAGACCTTGAAAATATAACTCTGATTGAAAGCACAATACGTTTATTTTTCATTGCTTTACATAATTTTACAACTTAATAAAAATATTTAAAAAGTAATGTAACAAAATTTACTTCAACTCAAGTGCATTTTAACAGCAGGCATCCCCCTCCTCTCTCCATATATATATATATATATATATATATATATATATATATATATATATATATATATATATATATATATATATATATATATATACAGTAGCGTAGCTAGGGGGTCCAGCGCTCGTGGCAAACTTAAGAAATCGCACCCCTTCAGGGTCACGTGGATAGGAGGTTCTTGTGACCTCCCAAAAACAATTCCTTGTTCAGAAAATGTTTGTTGATTGATGCGAAAAAGATAAAGGCAATATTGCAACTTCGATTTTCCTCTTTTTTCTTTTCAAAATATCTTTATAATGCCTTGTGTTCCTTCTCATATGTCATTAGATGTTGTGCAATGCTGCTCGTATTTTAATGTCTGGAAAAATTGGAATTTCTTTCGGATAATTCCGAATTTTCTCCTTCCTAACAATTTTAGTTCTGGACGTTTCTGCCTCTCCCCATCATTTCACATAAGGCCTTTACATAGACTAAAAGGTCTGTATAGCGGCTCTAATTTTGGATTTAGATAAAGTTTTGGTTTTAGAGTTCATCTATATCGGCGTTTTTTCTAACAAAACGGAAGTTTTCACACAAAAAAAAAGTTTTTTGTGCCTTCATTAAAAGTTTGAAAAGCTTTCTTTCGCCATTTTCTTTATGATTACTATTGTTGTTACTGTTTCATAGCAACCACGTTTTATTATAACAATGGGTTTCATATTTAATCACATCAGCATAAATTTAATTTTTTATGGCATTTGGCAAACGAGTTTTGGCAACAGGTTAGAACAGTTATTGCTTTTGAAATGTCAAAGAGATCGATCAAATTAAAGTTATTCTGCCGTGCTAAGCGCAAAAGTGGTATCTTTAATCGAGCTCAAACTGAGATAAAACTCTTTAAAGTTTTGGTGTAACTTTGATATACTCCCCCCAAAAATTACACGCCAAATCTGGCACTCCCTACGGCCTTTTTAGGGTTGCTGTTTCCTATTTTGGTGTTGCCAATTTAGGTTTTTTTCAGCTTTTAGGTTTTTGCTGTGCCCAAATTTTGTATTTTCTTGTATTTTGTGTCATTTTTTGAGTTTTCTTTAAAAAGATTTGTGGCAATAAATTTTGGATTTCGCCAAAAAGTCGCCAAATTTCCGATTTGAGGGGGGGGTATATCAAAGTAGTTCCAAAGTTTTTTGCCACCATGCATTTGATTCAGATGAAACTTTTTCAGAATTTTTAAAAAAATATTTCCGTTCTCAAATAACCATATAATTTTTTTATTTTAAATACGTCACAACGAGCCACTTAGTGGCGATAACTCAATTTTGTTAGTGCAGATACGATTTTTGTGCTTAGCACAGCAGTATTGTGCTGTGATTTTACGATGCGCATTGTTTAAATAAAGTTGTGTTTTTTAAAATAAATTACGGCTGTTTTAAATGCGAAATTGCAACCAAGGGCTTAAAAATGCGTCAACCAAGGGCTTAAAAATCTAAATAAGTACTTCGAACTTTAGAAAAACAAGATTTTACAAACCTCTTTTTTTTTTTTTAACCGAGCGGAGCTCGGTCTCCAGGTACTAAAACCAATAATGTTTGCAAAAAATTACTAACCATTTTTTTTTCATGACAGCTTTAATTTCAAATACAGTTTGTTTCAAAACAAGGGTTTGAAAAAAACCGTTTTTTTTTGTTGAAAAAAAAACCCATCCCGCCTATGTTTTGATCAAATATCCGGGTTTTTCTGGTTTTGGAGGAAAACCCTGGGCTTTTTCGGGTTTTTTCACATGGAAATATTTTAAAAATTACTCATTCTCTACTGAAACCTTGTATACCCAACTACAGCTTGCTACTTTGATTTTTCATAAAGTCAGGGGAACCCTGAAGAAAGGTCACCAAAGCCTCCGAGTTTTTATTCTTCAATATTTTTCTACTAAAAAAACCTCGTACCTTTTTTTTTTAACTCGGGTCAAAATGCCGCCCCCCAGGCTGCTGCGCCCGTGGCAAGAGCCACTCCTGCCACCCCCTAGCTACGCCACTGTATATATATATATATATATATATATATATATTTCTGCTTCAAAAGAAAAGTCGAATAAGGTTTTAAAATTGGAAAATTCAAAATATTCCAAAGAACTAATTGAAAAATTTAGAGCTCATTCGTTTAAAATCTAATGTGCTCCTACCAAAAAAGTACGGAACTGGTAGCAAGTTTTAACTCTATTCTACACAGAGATATTTGGGTGAGCGGAATTACCCACTCACAAGGGGCTCATTCCACGTCAAATCACCTAATTTTAATAGTCGGCCGTGCCGTCATGTGATAGATTTTGTTCATTATTTTTCTACGAATAGATACCTACGAGATAAGTTCAAATTAATTTTTTTAGATTTTTTGAATAAAAATTTAGGGTTGTAGAATTTTTTGAAATTTTGATTTTTTCAGAATTTTTGCTTTCTTATTTTTGGTATGCATTTTGAAAAAGCTCCATAATTTCCTCATTTTTCATTCAATTAAGCCAGTTTACGTATTATTTTAAAGCTAATTATTTTCTCCTTCAATATTAGCGACAAAAATGAGATTGTGAAAAATAGAATTTTGCCAATGGTCCTCTGAAGTCGGATTTTGTGTTTTTTCAATTGGTATGTTCAGTAGGTCATATCTCCGGAGTACCAACTAAGAACTGCACAATTTTTTTTTTTCAGTTATGACAACATCATATACTTTTTATGTATAAAAAATTAGGAGGGTGTTTTTTGTTGTTTTGGAATAAAAAAATCAAACGTGTTTTTTCAGTTGGTACGATCAATAGGTCATATCTCCGGACTACCAACTATAAGAACTGCACAATATTTTTTTTCTGCCATGACAACATCATACCCTTTTGGTATGTTCAGTAGGTCATATCTCCGGAGTACCAACTAAGAACTGCACTTTTTTTTTTTTTTTTCAGTTATGACAACATCATATGGGTCATTTTCACCATATGCTTACATTTCAGAATTTTTAAGTAATTTTTTTTAACTTGCTATTTTCTTTTAGAATCACTAACAGATGTTTTGTCACATATTTTAGGTGTGTGAAAAAGTAATTGGTTGTACACTTTGATGCATAATTAAGTATTTAATGCTGTCGTAAAACTTAAAGTTGCTAGACAAATTGTCGTCCATTACCATAAAAAATCAATATGAAATCTCACTTTTAAACTATATCATAGCGCCTAGAATCAATTTCATTTGAAATTATTGGGGTCCCTGAAGCTTAAAACGATGTTTGTGATTATTAAAATAAGGATCAAAAACTGTATGGTAACGGATTTGACATTTGGTAACGGATTTGACCAGTAACGGACTTGACATTTCAACCAAAATGTCAAATTATGGCTAGGTTGTCGAATTTGAAAATTGAACAACCATATGCATTTTCTTAGAGTTGTATAATAAACAATATTTCGGGGTAAAAGTTCAGAAAAAGTAAAAATTAATGCTGAAATCTTTGGTAACAGACTTGACAAAGAATTAAAAATACGCACCTGAAAGAAATCTTGTGCGAAACGCCACAGCAAGACCTCTCGACTCAGGAAAACAAAATGGTACGAAATAGTTACGTCGCTAGTTTGTTAAGTTAACTGAATACGTGTTACCATCTTTTGACTGCAATAAATACCTTTTTTAGCTAAGATAATCTTAGGGTAACGGACTTGACAAGAACTGCCGGACAAAATATATTCATACATTTCTCAATGAAAAAAAATACTATTGTCAATATTTACTATGAATTTCATGTACTATAATAGTCAATATATAAAAATAATTTGTTGTATATACTTTTTTATACAATTAAGTACATAAAAAAAGTAGTTGAACTTGCGAAAATTGGAAATGGACAAGCGTTTTAGCCTTGATTCTCATTTTTAAAGACTTATATAAAAATAAATAAATAAATTTAAATATTTTTTTGAGCAATAGAATTTTTTTGGGGGTATTTCTTGCAGAAAATAATTGTTCGCATTGAATTTAAAACATAAGTTATGCTTCAAAATCGTCTTTTTAACCTCTGGACAGCAAATGTAAGCAAATTTTGAAAATCACCCATATACTTTTTATGTAAAAAAAATTAGGTGTGTGTTTTCTGCTGTTTTAGGAGAAAAAAATCAAATGTGTTTTTTCAGTTGGTATGATCAATAGGTCATATCTCCGGACTACCAAATAAGAACTATGTTATTTTTATATATATACTAGCTGACCCGGCCACGCGTTGCTGTGGCTAAGGTATGGGTTAAACTATCTAACTTTTAATGTTACACAGGTATAAGTTCAAATTACATTAAAACATTTTTTTTATTACAATACAATTGAAAAAAAAAAAATCACAAAAAAATTAATATTGTATAACTTAAAAACCCGAAAAGGTACGATATTTACGAAACAGTCGAATTTTGAATCGCAAACTATGAGGTGTATGTTTATGTTATAAAGCAGTGGTTCTCAACCTTTTTTCAGCTACCGCCCCCTTTAAGACTGAAAATTTTTCAACGCGCCCTTTGCCTGAAGGGCGTGAAACGGAGAGGGGAGAAGGAAAAGCAGTTTTCTTGACCGGTTTAACTCTATAATTTTGCCCAAATAGATGATTGAAAATAGACTATGAGTAAAAAAAACTTTTCAAGCATAAGATATTTTTTAAAAAAAGCAGTCAATATTTTTTCGCCAAAAAGCTGTGTCAAAGAATCAACCAAGTGCCCAGAATAGTTCCATTAAATGAGTGACCCATTTTAAACGTAAATAAGAACAAAAAGGTTTGAAATAAAAATACGTTGTTTTCAACATTTTTTTTTCTTTTGAAAACCAATATACTTTGAAAAATGCACTGCGTTCAAGTAGTTCCCCAAAAAATCCAATCTCAAATCGTGTTGTTCTTATTTACTTGCAACTATGCAATACGCATCCCTCATTTATGGCAATAACAAAGCCTGACTTTCGATTTTTTGCAGTCGGGACAAAGACTTGAAACTACCACCCGTACATATGTCATCCTTAAAGATTATAAATCAAGTTTTAATTGCAGGGGAAAAATGAAACAAGTAAATAGGGAAAAAAATGAAATAACTGAAATTTACAAATTACAAGATAAGTTCAGCTCAGAGAAATTCTTTTTGAGTATTACATATCTTTGAAGGTTAGATAAAATGTAAAATGTCCTAATAACGCAATTACAGTGTGCCTTTGGAGACATCACTTCATCACTTGACGCAATTTTAGGCAAGTTTTGGTAACATTAACAAGAGTGAAAAACTTCATGAAGTTTTTTCAAAATTGAAACTTATTTTAAGGATAATTTTAGTCAAGTTGGAGGGTCAAAGTTCCTTCCGGTGTTCTCTGAAATTGAAGTCTTAAAAACTTGAATTCAAACTATTTCTGTTGAGGTTGAAGGATTGGTAAAGGTTCGGGAGTTTCCTGCAGAATTTTTTTCACATTGAACTCAGAAAAACGCAACTGCGAACTATCTGTATTGTTTTTACGGCAATTCTCATACAACACAAAAGGTCGGTCAAGTCTGGTGGCTCTCTTCTAGAAATTTTTAGAAATCGACTTCCTAAAAACGCAAATTCTAGGCTCTTTTTGGTTATGATTGGGGAAAGACAAAGAGTAAGCGGTTAGTTCGAGATTCCCTCCAGTAATCATTTAAAAAAAAAACATTAGGCTGTCTTTTAAAATGTTGGTTTCCATAGCTCTTCAACAAAAATGTCTAAAAACAAAATTTTTATCGATATGCGGTTATGCTAAGGAAAGAGGTGAATGGTTCTGGATCTTTACCCTGGAAGTTTTTTAAAAGTGAAGTTTCCAAAACGCAATTTTAAGCTATTTTTGGCTATACAAGTTACGGGAGCAGAGAGGAGTGAGGAAATTAGGACTCTTCCTTGAGAAATTTCTAAATGGACGTCACAATTTTAAGGTATTTTAATAATCTAAATTAAAACACAATTTTAAGGCTATTTTAGATAGTTACCCTACGAAAGTGGAGACCCACCTCCAAAAACTTTTTTGAAATTTAAGTGCTATTGGCAAATTTTGGCTGATTTGCTATTTGATGACGTTAGGAGAAGTATCAGGGTTCGGGAGATAACCCCAGAAATATTTTTTTTAAGCTATCCTTACCGATCTATGGGAAAAGGGTTTCCTATCGCCCCCGCCCAAAACATATTCTCTCAAACAAATTTTAAAATATACCCACCGCCCCCTTACCGCCCAAAATATGTCCACCGCCCCCCTGCTGCCCAAAAGAGATTCACCGCCCCTCAACATCGTCCTACCGCCCACCGGGGGGCGGTATCGCCCCCGTTGAGAACCACTGTTATAAAGCAATGTGACTGTAAAAATAGTGTGCATAGAAATAATTTTAATCTTCCCACCTAAATAAAAGATATTAAAAAAAAGTTTTACTGTTATTTGCGAATTTTACCTGTGTAGAATTGAAAATTAGAGTGATTTAGTTAAAAATTTTATATACTGAGCGAACTACCGTACTATCTACGGTTATAAATGTGCAAATTGTCGTCCAAGAACACATTTGTATTTACTAAGGAAAAAAATAAAAAAATAAAAAATAAGCTATAATAGTAATAATTTGATAACTTATGAATGCAGAGAGGTACGTTTAGAAAATACAATTCTGAGCAAAATTACTCTAAATTTTAATATTACACAGGTAAAAGTTCATAAATTACAGTAAAATCTTTTTATTACAATACAATTGAAATACAAAATCACAAAAAAATTAATATTGTATAACTTAAAAACCCGAAAAGATGCAATATTTACGAAACAGTCGAATTTTGAATCGCAAACTATGAGGTGTATATTTATGTTACAAAGTAATGTGACTGTAAAAATAGTGTGTATAGAAATAATTTTAATCTTCGCACCTAAATAAAAGACATTAAAAAAAAGTTTTACTGTTATTTGCGAATTTTACCTTTGTAGAGTTGAAAATTAGAGTGATTTCGTTAAAAATTTTATATACTGAGCGAACTACCGCACTACCTACGGTTATAAATGTGCAAATTGTCGTCCAAGAATACATTTGTCATTACTAAGGAACAAAATATAAAAAATAAAAAATAAGTAATAATTTGTAAACTTATGAATGCAGAGAGGTAAGTTTAGAAAATACAATTCTGAGCAAAATCACTCTAAATTTTAATATTACACAGGTAAAAGTTCACAAACTACAGTAAAACCTTTTTTTGTTACAATACAATTGAAATACAAAATCACAAAAAAATGAATATTGTATTCCTTAAAAACCCGAAAAGGTACGATATTTACGAAACAGTCGAATTTTGAATCGCAAACTATGAGGTGTGTATTTATGTTACAAAGCAATGTGACTGTAAAAATTGTGTGTAGAAATAATTTTAATCTTCGCATCATAAAACAGTACATTTTCCCTCCTAAGAATTTGTTTTTTTGAATAGTAAATACCAAATATATTGTTGAACGATAATTTGCAAATTTATTGCTGTAGATGGACACGCTTAGCAAATACAATTTTGAACTAAATCACTAAAAATTTAAATATTACATAAGTAAAAGATCACATAATGCAGTGAGCCTTTCTTTGTCTAAATACACCTGACATAAAAATCACTAAACAATATGAATATTTTATAACTCAAAGCTCGAAAAAGGTATGATATTTTTCACTGAAATAATTTTCCTAAAAAAATATTTGTACCTAAACATGAGTGAAAAATATTTTTAAAACATACAAAATAGCATATGTTAAGTATCTAAACTGCTTTAATAAATTGAATTAAGTAAAGGAGAAGTAAGCAAATAATACTTTTCCGAATATTGATTTAATAATACTTACACACTTAATTTAAGTTAAAGTTTAAATTAAGAGAATCGGCACGATTATGCCAGAAACTGATTCGACATCCTTGATCGTTACCACTATTGCTTTTTGCTTCCGAATCAACTGACAACCCAGCAGCAGATATCTTATAGAAGCCAAGAATACAGAAAAGCTGGAGCTAAATAGATAATTTGCAATAAAAAATATATTGCGGTCCTAAATTGAGATAAAATCTATCCTATTATTTAAGTTGGACCAAACTGAAACTGTGTGCAAAATTTGGTTAAAATCGGTTCAGTAGCTGAGGAGTCTATTGGCCACAAACACAGGGACACGTAATTTTTATATATTAAGATACTCTTTTTATGTTAAAAAAATTAGAAAAAAGTTTTTTGTTATTTTGAAATAAAAATATAAGATTTTTTTTCAAAAAAATTACTTTAAAATCAACTTTTGAAACTTAAATTTGAGATTCACTTAGCATCACACGTCACAAGCAGGTGAAAATGTATCCTATTTATTACATTGAAATACTTGATGGTAGTTTTATACTGTTCTATATTGCTTGCATGCTTTGGTAGAGAAAAGTCATTGTATAATTATCTTACTCTTCATTAATTATTTGCTAGCCACTCCATAAACCGATGGGAATAACGATAAAGTAAACTGGAATGTCTTTAAATATACTTTCATTCATGGTTTGACAAAAAAAGACTCGCGAGTTCTTGGTGGTTGGAAGAATTTTATATTTGATTTCCATTATTCTGAAATCTACGTAACATTTTTAATTTGTTATCAAATGAAAGCATAAAACATTCATGAATAACAATCTCTTCTTGTACGATGTTCCGACAGTGGCAACAAAAGATTCTTCAGACACAGAAACCTTCTTCACTAATATATTTTCGTGTCTAATGGTTTGAAGAAGTGATTCTCTCTGCTGCCTACTATTCCTAAGGCTCTTTCATATCTTTGCTTTAAAAAATCTTCATTTGCAACCACTTCCGCTGCTGTAGTGAAAAACATCTGTATCCCCTTAATGTTTTGAGAGGCAAATTGAAATAGATCATGTGCATTTAAAATCTGTCCTTCGACAATTCTTTGAAGACTTGCTCTTATCGCAAGCCGTTTTTTTTTTTTTTTTTTTTTTTTTTTTTTTTTTTTTTTTTTTTTGCCCCCTACTCCATCGGATGCATTCTTGCCATGACTCATGGCAAAGAAATGCCATTCAGCTGCCATGTCGTGGTCTTCCTTGTGATAGCATAGATTTTTTTTTTTTTTTTAAATTTTACAGAGTTTTTAAACTTACTGAAAACTTGATTTTTAAAGAAATGTTTTTGAAAAATTTATTTATTTTTTAAATTTCAGGGCAAACAAAAAACACCCTTCTAATTTCTTGAACATAAAAAGATCATAATGTTTTCATTATAGAAAAAAAATGGTGCAGTTCTTAGTTTGTAGTCCGGAGATATGACCTATTGATCATACCAACTGAAAAAATACATTTGATTTTTTCTTCCAAAACAGCAAAAAGCACCCCCCTTATTTTTTATACATAAAAAGGGTATGATATTGTCATGACAGAAAAAAAATATGGTGCAGTTCTTAGTTGGTAGTCCGGAGATATGAACTATTGAGCATACAAACTAAAAAAACACATTTGATTTTTTTATTCCAAAACAACAAAAAACACCCTTCTAATTTTTTAAACATAAAAAGGGTATGAGGTTGTTATGGCAGAAAAAAAATATGGTGCAGTTTTTATAGTTGGTAGTCCGGAGATATGACTTATTGATCATACCAACTGAAAAAACACGTTTGATTTTTTTATTCCAAAACAACAAAAAACACCCTCCTAATTTTTTTTACATAAAAAGTACATGATGTTGTCATAACTGAAAAAAAAAAAAAAAATTGTGCAGTTCTTAGTTGGTACTCCGGAGATATGACCTACTGAACATACCAATTGAAAAAACACAAAATCCGACTTAAGAGGACCATTGACAAAATTCTATTCTTCACAATCTCATTTTTGTCGCTAATATTGAAGGAGAAAATAATTAGCTTTAAAATAATATGTAAACTGGCTTAATTGAACGAAAAATGAGGAAATTATGGAGCTTTTTCAAACTGCATACCAAAAATAAGAAAGCAAAAATTCTAAAAAAATCAAAATTTCAAAAAATTCTACAACCCTAAATTTTTATACAAAAAATCTAAAAAAATTAATTTGAGTTCATCTCATAGGTACCCGTAAAAAAATATTGAACAAAATCCGAGACATGACGGCACATGAGCATAGCCTTAGGCGATTTGACGTGGAATGACCCAAGGGGACCTTACAGGTTGTCACTCACCGATTTTGATGAGTTTTATACATCATGTAGAGGGACCCACCCTAAGTATTTTAGCAAAAGGATATTCCCCAATGCGCCTTAGTTTTCGAGATATAACGATCCAAAGTTCAGCTCGAAGTTATTACAGGTACGGTTGAGCAGTGGTCACAACAGTGGTCGTAGCCCAGTGGGCAAAGTCCCCAGACCGCTGGAGGTCTGGGGATCGAGTCCTGTGACGTATTTTTTTTTTTTCTTTAAAATCGAAATAAATTCGATAGTTAATGGAAAATCGTTTAATTATTCACTTTTATTTTATTTATTTATTCAATTAAAAAATCTATTTTTTCAATTTTTAATATTGTTAATTCACGGGACTCGATCCCCAGACCTCCAGCGGTCGGAGTGGGGGGACCTTGCTCACTGGGCTACGGCCGCTGTTGTGACCACTGCTCAACCGTACCTCTATAACAACTTCGAGCTGAACTTTGGATCGTTATATCTCGAAAACTAAGGCGCATTGGGGAATATCCTTTTGCTAAAATACTTAGGGGTGGGTCCCTCTACATAATATATAAAACTCATCAAAATCGGTGAGTGACAACCTGTAAGGTCCCCTTGTCAGTGACATTCCACTATTTTCCCCTATTGCTTCCCTATTTTTCTGCTCAATAAATTTTCAATCTTACTCTTTGTCGAAGTTACATTTTCTTTAACTTCATATTGGATCACCTCACTAAATAATAATTGTTTTTTCACCCGTTCCACTTTCCTTTACTACTGTTCTTTAAAAGATCGACAATTTGTTTGGAGTCATTTTCTGTTTTCTATGACTGTTAGCTTCTTTTGATACATACTTTGATACATTTCATATTTTTGTTTTTAATTACTATTCCGTAAAATCTGTTGGCTTCCTGAATGTCTTAACCAGAACAACCTCATTTTGTGGACCTTGAGGTTAGACTTCCTTTTTAATCACAGGCAGTGTTGCTGGATAATCGACAGTAGATTGTAGCTTCAGTTTATTTCTATGCTTTGCAGTCCTCGCTTTCCATATTTTTCTAATAGTTTTTCGCTCCATTTCAGTCATCTCTGTAACACTCTTGATTTGCCCCTTTTCCTTCATTTTAAAATATTTTAGCCTTTCTTTCTGTTTCTGTTCAGCACTTTTAACTGGATCATTTTTAATTTTTTCGCGACGTAATCTTTCGGCTTGACGCTTTTTTTCCAATCTCTCTTCCCTTGTCTTCTTTTTTTTAATGGCCGCCATGGTAAATGAATTTGAAATAGTAACTAGAACAAATAAAATGAAACGTTATAATGGTAAATATTAACGAATTAAAATTTCGTCACTCCCCTGGGGAGTATGTATTTACCGTTTACCCAGGCATAAAAACTGCCAGAGGAGTGACGGCTGAGGAGAGATTAAATTACACATAACCTATAAAAACAACATCACGTGTTCGTCTTACTAGATCTTAAAACGTAATCCCCTATGTCTACACACAATAAACACTGCATTGCACAAATGTACATTTACCAAACGATAAAGTATAACAGCATATTTACCAGGGGAAATGCGGCAATGGCTGTCACAAACCCTTCTTGAGGTAGCAGAGTGCATAGGCGGATTTAGGACTAAGTTCCGAGATGAGGGGGGGGGGGGGAGGCTTTTTTTTCTTCTTCTTCTCAGCAACATTAATTTTTATTATAACCTACCTGTTGATTTTTGTGAAAATTTCTCAGCTTTTATGATTTTATATCTAGGCCTTTTTTTTTTAGCGATTCAAAACGAAGCCAATTCAGGTTTTTATAAATTTATCACAAAACTAGCAAATTCCATCCTTTTTCAGCAATTTTCCCGAAATTTATGATGGCTGGATTAATAGAAAACAAGCGGTTTTTATTACTTTTCAGTTTTTATATCAAACTTTAACCAAAGGCAGATCCAGCTTCTGGTAAAGAAACAGCGGGTTATTTTCGGGAAAAGAGGGATCAAACGGCAATTTTTGTGCAAAAACCAGGATCTGGCGATTTTTTCAAAATACAAGTCCCAAAAATACAGTTACAGGCTAGATTCGTTCGTTTAAGGAAAGGGTCATGACCCCCTTCCCTATCGATCCGCCCCTGACTTCAACAATTTTTCCAAAAATTTTTTAAAGACTGGATTGTTTAGAGCAGTAGGGTTAGACCTAGGGGCGGTCGATTCATAAAGGGCGATGGGTTATTTGGAGGAGAAAACAGTAGTAATAAAAGGGCAGCAAAAATCGAAATTGTAAACAAGTACGAAACCAGTTGTTCAGAGTTCAAACAATTAATCACAAGTTAAGAAAGAAACAAATTGAAGTTCAAGAGCTCTCTCCTTGCACCTCGGATGAACCGAAGGAAGTATTATGCCATTCATTGTCAATTTCATGAATTTTCAGATTTTCAATTTATTTTCCTTCAAATTTTTAGTTTCAATGATTTGCATTCCCGAGATTCCAGTGTAGAAAAGAAAATAATTTCTTAAAAAATGTACTTCTGTTTTTTGAAAAGTATGTCGATGATCTTAGTTACATGAAACCCTTCAAACGCTTATCAGTTTGCTTTGTGAAAGAAAAACACATTAAAGGCACGGTACTTTATTTATTAATATTTTTAGTTTAAAAGTGATTGGTGATAATTGCTTTATTGCGAACATTTTACTTCAAATTAAAGTTAGGTACTTATATTTTGAAGAATATCGCGATGTTCAGTTGCGCCAACTTCTGGTTTTTTCGAGGAAGAAAGGGGAGGGGGGTGATAGGTGTCAGTCAGCGTCTTGAAGGGGGCGATAAGCTCAAAAAGGCTGGGAAACACTGGTTTAGAGCTTAATATTGAAGTGACTGACTTATTTAGACTTCGATGATAATGACTTACTTTTTATACAGCATTTTTTAATGCTGTATAGCAAGCAAAAGTATGTCCCCTCCCTAACTTATTTTATTTCTAATAGGAAGTAACCATACTATTCTGATTTAAAATAGTAAAAATAGAGGGTTAGGATATTAAAAAAGTCAAATTTTCAGTTCCAGATATGGAAAAGTCTTAAAATTTTAGTATAAATATTTACTTACTGCTTACTATTCACTTTTTACCTATTCCATAGCGGTTTGATACAATGATACTTCAAAGCTTCAGCTCTATTTGCAGCTCGTATCAGCGAAAACCGAGTGAAATTTATTTCCCAATTGAAAGCCAAACGAGGTTCCATCATTTAAAATGAGCACCATAAGGGTAGATTTGTCGTTCACTTATTTTAAAAATATTTTAATCATTATCCAGCAGCATCATAAGAGCTATTAAAAAATAACGAACTTATTTCGTTTAACATAAATAGATATGAGTTTCAAAAGGAGCCAAAGCAGATAAAGATATTCGGACTATCTTTTAGTTCTTTTCTATCTTTTCTTTTAGGCAATTGTACTTCAACTGCAGTTTTTTGAATACTTAAAACAACACTAATATTGTGAAATTCAACTAACATTAGAAATTCTGAACATATTTAACTCATTTTTAATTAAAAGATATCAAAGAAGAACATTAATAGCCATCTTATATTTTGTTGATGTACCTCCACAGATTAAAAATATTATAATTCTTTGCCTTAAAGTACACTTGTGTAGCACATTATGATTATCTATTGCAATGAACGCTCATTTGCAGACATTTAATTAATCAGAAAACTCAAATAACTAGAATTTTTTTAGTTCCTGAGAATATTTTCTGCCCCCCCCCCCTGCTCCCATCTGTTTATCTTTCTCTCTCTCTCTCTTTCTCAAATATTTCTTTCGAAAAATTTTCCCGAACGCACATTCAATACAGCTATCACTTTCGGTTTTTTTTTCTTCTTTAAAAAGGAGAAAAGAAAACATACAATTTTAAAAACATTTATTTAATTAAAAAAATAATCTTGCAAGAAATGTGCAAAATTTCCGTTCTGAAAAGATTGCCTAAACGTTTTCAAGATTGTAATTTCAAGAACTCCTAGAAGAAAACTCGAGTCCCAGAGTCACCAAAGACTGCTTAAAATTGCAATTTTGAGACTCGAATTTTTGTAAATTTTTTGTAAGAGATAACCCCCAAACACTCTCCCCCCCCCCTTTCCTAATTTCAACGATCCTAAATTCGCGATATTGAGACTCCAGTTTCGGAGTCTTTCATAGAAAAAGAACCCTTTCACCTTAAATCAATAAAGATAGCATAAAACTGCATTTTTTATTCATAAAAAATCCAGGGTCAAAAGATGAGTTTTTAGGATAGCAGTTTAAAAAAAGGCATGGGAGAACCTTCGAGCCCCTTTCTTCCTCTTAAAGTCCCCCAAAGATGGCCTGAAACAATGTTTTTAAAACGTCAACTCCGCTAAAACTACAGACCAAAAGCATTTACAGGAAAAAGCTTAAATTTTGACCCTGAGCTTATATCGCCGTAACTTAGCATTTAAGACTCCTTTTTTAGCACACCATTGATTGAGCCTTGCTATTTGTATGTAAAGAACAGTGAATGGTTTT
This sequence comes from Uloborus plumipes, assembly GCA_038373865.1. Lineage (NCBI taxonomy): Eukaryota > Metazoa > Arthropoda > Arachnida > Araneae > Uloboridae > Uloborus > Uloborus plumipes. Next base: position 277,812 of record JAXGGA010000222.1, read on the forward strand.
TTTTTCCATCAGAAAAGGAGAGTCTTTATTCTCTTTATTTTTTTTTTCTTAATTCTTCATAATGCTTCTGAATTATAAAAAAAAAAAAAACTTTTTTTAAACATTTAGGCACGTATGTTTTTTATTATTTTAAGTCCTCCTGAATCTTCTTGGGAGGTTGGGGGCATCCCCCCCTCCCCCATAAATCCGCCCATGGTGCAGTGAGAACTGATGCTGTATTATTTTTATATTGCTCAATACTGACGTTAGCTTGCTTCTAACTTCGCTCCAGACAAACAAGGTTATTCGAAGTCAAAACTAAAAAATAAATGCTGTTTTTAAAGTATAATACAGCTAATTACATAGTAATTTTACTGTAATAAACAGGAAAAACTGCTAATTTTACAGTAGTAAACTGTAAAATTGCTAGTTTACAGTAATAAACTGTAGAATTGCTAATTTACAGTTTATTACTGCGAATTTACAGTTTTAAACCGAAACCTCCGCTTTCAGTATTATACTCTAAAAACAACAACTTATTTTTTGCAGCGAAGGGCATCCTTTAGTAGTTTTTATGCTACAGTCTTTTAATAGCTTCAGGTGAGGATATCATTGTTACGTGATGAGAAGCTAAGTATATTTTTATGCACTAATAAATATTTTTACTTATTATTTATTGAGGTGTAGGATTGTGGTAAATAACATTATGCCAGGTTAACAAAAAAATTATCGTTGATGTGTTTATATGACCATTTGTAATAGAGCAGGCCAGGTATTTGAAATTGTGTTTTACAGTAGGGTGTCCCGAATCAAATATAACCAAATTAAACAGTCAATTAAAAAAAAAAAAAAACGTTTAAGTGCTACGAGGCTGATATTGACAAAAATTGGCAGCTGAACTCTTAAAGTTTAGTTGTATTTTTTTTATCACATCTCATGCAAAAGCACTTTTTTATGAAGCTTTTTACAAAGGTAAAAATGGCATCCCCATAAAAAGAAGACACAAGCTGTTTTCTGATATGCAGTAAATCAGTGTAGAACACAAATCCGGAATAATAGAGCCAAGATTTTTTTCGAGCAGCTTATAAAAGGAAGCACACTTCAAGATAAGAGCATTTCAAAACATTCTTTGCACTGCCATTACGGATTTGTGTTCCGTATTGCATATCAGAGTATAGCTTGCATCTTCCTTATAGGGATGACATTTTCCCTTTTGTCCCCTCATAAAAAATGCAGGCACATCAGATGGGACAATTTTTTTTTTTTTTTTTTTTTTTTTTAATATTTGCCAGTTTGCAAAACAATTAGCATGAACATTGCTGTTGAACTTTCTGAGCTGTGTTTGGCTTGAAGTTACATTCGAAATTCTGAAAGAAAAATTTTCTTTCAAAAAGTACATTACTTCTCAACTGAAAGCATTTCATGTGATACTTATCATTCTTATCCGAGGAGTCAAAAACTGTATAATAAAGCCTCATTTGATGAGCTGAGATAAAATGCATCTTTCTACTGAGTTTTAATTAGTAAGAAAAAGACAAATGCTTGAGTTACCATGTCAAAGAAAAAACAAAATGAAAATGACTCAAACCTAAATTATCATTTGAAAAGTTTCACCAAATTTCCTTTTAGGATTATTGTTTTTGCATTATGCAAGGTGAGAACAGTGAGATGATTGTAGAATTTGCTTAAAAAAACTAATGGTAGATCAATTAAAAAGAAAACTACCACCAAATATCCCTGAGTATTCTTCCTAGGTGATTTACATAGCATGGCAGAATTAAACCATTTAATTGTGAATTAGAATTGATGAATATAGAATTAATCATTGTGGAACTGGCTGCTTGAGAACAATTTGCTATGCAATTAGCATTAATTTTTTAACTTATAATAATACTCTTCCGGATTCTTAATCTCTTTCTACATAGGGTTTATTAGGGTAACTAGAAACCCATTTTGGGATTGTGTTTTTGAAACCTTATACAATTTTATTGAAGAAAAATAATTTAAACTTAGTGACTTATTTGATTTTGGACATTATTAATAAACACAAGTTCGGCAATATTTCCAAAACAATGCTTTAAATATTTTCAACGATTATACCTTATATCTTTAAACAAGCAATTCTTGTATATATTTTGGATCTCGAAAACGGCTCTAACGATTTTGATAAAATTTTGTATTGATATAAAGTTTTGATTTTTGAGTTCATCTACATCAGCGTTTTTTCTGTTAAAACGCGAGTTTTCACAAAAAACCCCATTCTTTATGCCTGCATTAAAAGTTTGAGAAACTTTCTTTCACCATTTTCTTTATGTTTACTATTGTTACTGTTTCATAGCAACTACGTTTTATTATAACAATGGGTTTAATATTTAATCACACCAGCGTAAATTTAAATTTTTATGGTATTTGGCAACACGCTAGAATTGTTATTGTTTATGAAATGTTAAAGAGATCGACCTAAATAAAATTTGGGCCGTGGTAGCCCATTCGGTAAGGCGTCGGACTCGTAACCAGAGGGTCCCAGGTTAGATCCCAGCCGATCAAAGATCCACTGGCTTCATTAATGGTGGTTGGGGGACGTTCAAAATGATCGTGGTTACAAAGTCCTCCAAGTGAAACGATACCTCTGGGGGTGGTGGGCCAAGGGTTTGCTCAAAAATAACAGAGCGCTCTTCAGGGCCCCATCCCGGTTAAACCATGAGTTGTGGTATGTATGGAGGGGGGGGGGGGGCCTGGAGTGTAACGTTAAGTGAAAGTCAAAACCAACTGGAACCAAATGCGTACTGGAAAACAGGGACTCTGCATCCATTCTCATCAACCCCTCCCGCGCCAAATGAAATGAAATGAAATGAAAATTATTGGTGTGATTTTACGGTGTGCATCGTTTAAATAAGGTTATGATGATGATGGTCCAAAAAAGGTTGTATTTTTCTAAATAAATTACAACTGTTTTAAGTGCGTAACTGCAACAATAGCTTAAAAATGCTTTTCAAGATTATCTAAATAAGTACTTCGAACTTTAGAAAAAAAAACACGAGTTTACAAACCTCGTTTTTTTAACCGAGCGAGGCTCGTCCCCAGGTACTTCTTTAAAAAATGACGTGGGTTACCCATTTCTCCCTCGGAAGGGGTAAGTGGTTCCCCTGCCATTTATTTGACTTTAAAGTGAGCATATGTAGAAACAGGGTCTGTGGGTCTTACTTAATAAATTATGTAAAAATTTAGTATTAAATATTTTTTTTTCAAGTGCATCCAATAAGGAGATATCTACTTGCATTTAAATCTGTATGACAGAAAATAATAAAACAAAATACAAAACAATTGCATCTGTGAAATTCAATAAAAGTCTTTAGGCATATATTTTGCTCTTACACATAAATTAATATTGAATAAACATAATAGAGTCGATTAAGATCAATTTTAGTAAAATAGAAAATAATAGATGTTGAAAAAAAATAATGGAAACACTTAATGGCAGCGTCTATTTGGAGTTCACTGAATGAGATTCATTATCACTTCATCCTCAGTTATAATTCTAACATAACCTGCATCAAACCAATAACAAATGCAGCTATTTCTATTATTTCTACCAATTTAGCAGTAATTTTTTTCATTTGTATCATTTTCTAAAATTAGAGCTTCATAATACTTTATGTTTTTCTTAGATGCAAGTTTCACAAATACATAGTTACCAGCTTCTGCAGTTGAACTATCAATTTCTTCTAGGTCTCCATAACTATCATCAATTTCATTGTAGAAATTGCTTCATCAGAGCTGCTTTTCATTTTTGAACTATCATTATTATGAAGGGACCTACTTACCCCAAAAAGGGAAAGTTACAGGGTAAGTGGGACCCCTCCCATTAAGCACTTATTAATAAGACTTAATGTAAAAACTCCTATTGCAGTACGCACTTTAGTTTAAGCCAGGGGTGGCCAACCTTTTTGGGAGAAGTGCCACTTTCAGGAAAAGAAACATTTCGCGTGCCACTTTGAATTTTTCAATGACAAAAAAGGAATTTTTTTTTAAATTTATGGGCTGATTGGGTAACTTTTACTTAAATACTATATTATTTCTCTAAGTTTGAGCAGTGAAGAAGCTCTGTGCAGGGAAAACTCGTTTTTTGCTATGTTTGGTCAGGTTATGGAAACGGTAAATGGGTATTCCAACAGCTCTCGCTCTCTGGAAAACTTTCAACATTGAAGTTTGAAAAGTACAATTGTAGACTGTCACATAGAGCGAAACTTTAATGTTATCAAGTTCATCTCTTCTAAAGCGTGTTCGAAATTGTCCTAAAAATGTGACCTTAGGTTTTATTTGAAAACTATAGGAGAAAGGTACCTTTCAGGGTTTCCATTGAAATTTTTCACGACATTGTGTGA